>BMAO01003203.1:0-119233 GCA_019973975.1 Trichonephila clavata | reverse complement strand
AAAATATTCTAGCTGTTGAATACAGTACATAAATTTTTACAATAGTCCCCACATATTATTTTCATTTTAATGTATTTATTCAAAAATTTATCTAAAAATTATTATTATTATACATTTATTATTAATTTGGATATTATTTATTAGTATTATTTTTAAGTTGGATAGTTTTTTGTAACAAAATCGTAACAGATTTGCGTTTGCTTAAAATGATAATTTTAAGATTCTGTTTTTATGAATTTGTATAAAATATTTGATACTCAGTTTTTATAAAATTAAACTTATAAAAATAGGTTTCTTAGTAAAAATTGCATTTAAAATTGCACAAATTATGAAAGGAACTATTGTTGTGAAATGACTGAGTCGTAAACGTTTCAAATAAAATGAAGTATTAAACTGTTTACTAAAATTTAATGAAGTTACAAAATTATTCAAATTGAATTTCAAGAAAATAAATTAATCTCCCTTCCAATTACAATGTTTGTCACAATTTATTCGAAAAATTAGAAATATTTAATTAAGACACTTTTCAGTGTTCATTTTATCTCCATAACACACATATATTTATCTATTTGTTTCTGTAAAAGAGAAACTAATAATTGCATTTTAGCTCAAAATAATAAAATTTGGTATTAGCTTTATAGTATTAATTATCTCACTCAAATATATTTACTTCTGAATTTAGCGAATATCTTGTTTAATTTCGTTGCATTATTAAAGGATAAACATAATCAAATCTGGAAATGATTTTCTAATTTATTCTTCAGAATATATTTGTTAATAATAAGTAAGTAGCTGTAATTAAAAGCTCCTCAGCAATTATTAAAGTAAAGAAAAACAAGATAACTTTTTCTGGTTATAAATTTGATGAATTGGCTGCATCTTTTATAAATATAGACCATATTGATAACAAATTCTTCTTTTAAATCAAAGGAAATTGAATTTTTGGATTTTAGTCTACAGATAGCTTATAGTAAAGTTATAAGTGATATTTATGATAAAGAAATGTATTATAGCATTCCATTTAATTTAAATACCTCTTGAAATAGTGACCGGCATATATCTTTCAATATAAATTTTATTTTAAATGCTTTGCTTTGAAACAATAATTTAACTACTCATAAAATAGAAATTTTTTTCAATATTAAAACAATATCCTATTGCTGTATACATTATGAATATCCCCAAAACTTCTTAAAATCATATTCATCATGAATGCCTTGATAATTTTGTAAATTTTGATTTTAAATTCTCCACACAACACTAGAGTCATAGAGTCCGGCTTTTAGCTGTCTAGTTGTTAAAATTAAGATAACTTTGTTCTGATAGTTTGCACTACTACGAACATATATTTGTAAATGATTTATTCGCTTATAAATTACAGCATTTCACTCAACCTACCAACCAAGTACAATCAGCCTACATTTTTTGGCATCTTTTTAATGGTTATGTGTTACTTTTCATTTACGTAAGATCTATATACACTTTGGATCTTTCATAATATCTCTTAGCTTTCATGTTCTTCATTTCAGCGCATTCTTTCGTAAGTATAGTCTGCATGCATTATTTCTAAGACACTCAGTTTTTTTAAGTATTTATTCGTTAACTTCTGAGTTTATTTTGAAGTTTTGCTATTTGGGTCTTTTTTTTCTGGATTTTTCTTTTATAACCAATCGAGTCAAAAGGGAAAAAATTGTTCTTTCAAACAAGTTTAAGCCTACTTATATTCAACACTGTAATTTTTTGACTTGCTTGGCTTCATTTTATTTTTCGTTCCGTTATAATTTAACAACAACAACAAAATAGTAGAAAAATGTTTGAAAGTAAATCAGGTTTACAATGGGAAATGTACCACATAACAATGCAGAATTCCTGAAAATTTAATATATTCAGCTTCAGATAATGTAGTTATCTCAGAAGTTAATGTCAAAATGGGTAAGGTAAAAGATTTAAATGGTCGAACATATAAAATGAACTAGTACCAGAATCTCTGAAACGATGGCTTTTTAGGAATTTTTGATTAACCGTATCTCAGGTGCTTAGAGAGGAGCAGCTAGGAAAAAAAACTTCAAACAATGAAGAATATTCTAGTAAAAAAAAGAAAATGAACGAGAGAGGTGAAGGATGAGTTGCTACATAGTCCGCAGTAGTAGATGGTGAATAATACAAATAGTTAAAGTAGAATTGAATGCAGATGCTTTACAAAGCATATTGCAATGCACAACAAGACGGACTTAGCAAAGAATAGATTCTAATAGCAAGATATCATCAAAAAGGATATTAATTTCAAAGGAAAGTAGGAGTGACACAATAGATATCATTAGGATTGATAAATTAACGTGGCGCAAATACCAGGAATTCATGAATATCATATAGATAAAGCATGACTCTGCAGGTGATGGAAACATTCTGGTGGAATTATGTTTCCTTAATGTTTTACTAGGTTTTTTGTTGCATTCCTGAACATCGCAAATGGTTTTAACCCCTTAACTGGTTTGCCCGTATATCATACAGACTACCGGAAACTGGCCACAATCAGTGCCTGTATGCTGAACGGGCACTGATGTTTTCTTCCTTCTATCTTTGATTTGCTCAGATTTGTAATTCTTATAGTAAGATTTTTGTGCTAGTGTTTTTAAGAGATACAGTTTTTCCAATACTTCTTATCCGGGATTTTCCTTCTGGTGAAGTAGTGAAATTTTAATTGTGTGTGTGGAGACGGGAATCAAGATTCTTGAAAATATTCGATAAATAACAGGGATTGGCAAGATAATGTGCAATTTGTTGCTTGAGAAAAAATGAAAATGGAAATATAATCCAAAAAAAAACCCAATAGAATCTATTTCTCCATTACAATGTAGGACTTTGTATACTCCATGCTTCAAATGGTGCGCACACATATATATGTTTGCTCACACACACACAAAATCCTCAACCGTTTAAAAAATATGCACGAACATGGGGTTTTTTGTAAATATGAGAGAAGTTCTTTTAAGATATATGAAGCATTCTCTTCACAGCATTCAGAGTGTGCTCATGAAAGGCAAACATTTAGGATTTTGTGTTCCACATTTATAAAATAAAAAATAGTGGGAACATTTTAAAATTGAAAATTAAAATACAATTCTTCTATTTTCGTATTCTGTTGAGTATTATTCTAAGTTACATACAATGAAAATTATGCCTTTTTTGGAACATTGAGGCAAAAAAATTGACCATATAAGGGGTTCATTTCGAAGCCAACCAAGTGCAATCGTCTATGACTGTAATGTCCCCTTATGAATATGCTTACTTTTATCGGGACAGTACTTCTTGCCACTGAGGTCTACCAATCTCAAATTGGCAATTGAGAATACTGCTCAGAGTTTAACTTGATTCCATGATTAGCCTGGCATCAGTCAGATTCAGCACGTTTGGAGCTAAGGCGAAACATTATTTCAAAGCGAGATCTCAATATTCTAGAATATAATAAGTATCAATAACAAGGGCACTAGTTGTGAACTTATTGTTACTAACAAAAATTTGACAATGCAAATTCAGTTAAGTAAAATATAGAAGGTTTCATTTCAGGTACAGTTATCATATATATTTGCAAATGCATCTTGAAGCATTTGAGGAACTCAGATATCAATCGTATAAAAAACATATTTGTCTATACAACATATAATATAGTATCTTTCACTTTATGTTAAACATTAGTAAACTTTCTGCACTATTTTAAAGAAATATTTATTCGATGTTTTTTAAATTCATAAATTTCAACAAGGTAGTCTTAAAACCTCTTCAAATTAAATGAAATGCACAAAACTATCAATGGTAATATATCATTGAAAAAAAATGGCGATATCTGTTTTGTAAGAGGAAGGAAAGTATAAATCAATAACATCTGGTTAAAAAGTTTGCTACACATTGATTTTCTCACATTTCCAACAATCAAAGACAGGGTTTCATTCAGTACTCCTTTGAAACTCATTCGTGCGAGTAACAATTGCGACACAACATCGCTTTTATAAAAAAAAATGCAGACATCTAAAAATATCGATCAATTGAAAGGAAATCAAGATATTTTTTCCCTATCGTAAGAGACAGTATTTCAAGTAGGCGAGGAAAAAGAAATTAAATGATTGCCCACATTTATGTTTTAGAGCTATAACATATATATCATGTTTTGATTCAATCTCAGAAATTCTATATGACGATAAAACTACATTTTTGAAAGTTATCTTACTGTATTCATTTGATATAGTTTGAAATGGAAAAAAAATCTCATTCTTCGAGTGAAACACTAAGGAAAGAAAACATTCTAAGTTTCAAAAACTACCCAATTTTACATCAAATTTACAATAAGAGTTCTACTGACAATGCAAAAGTGGATTTCGTAAGTGAACTGAAAATATTTTTCCTCTAATATTTTATTATATATATATATATATCTTTGACCTTCACTGAAATATAAAATCCTTTTTATTTAATAAAATATGAAAGAAATTTTACTATAAAAGCTGTTTTTCATTTAAAGACATTCATGACCATTTAAAATCTAGCATTGTTTAATAAATTTTTTATCACGACCAAATTTTCTTATTTTTTTAGATGGAATTTTATTCTTCTTTCTCTACTCTCGTACCTCTGGTTATATCTTAATTTCTGCTTAAATATTTTTTTTATTTCTTTAAATAATATGCATGTCTAAAATTTCTTTGAAATTAAGAAGATAAATAGCATTTATAAGCGGCGAACGCTTTTTATTTCAAATTTATTTCCAACTTTAACATGTAAAAGTCTACAACAGGAGTCGGCAACCTGGTAGCTGTGGGATGCCAAACCATTCTACCAATATTATTCAGCGTGACACACATTAGAATATTTGTGAAACAATTCAATTCACGCGATAATTTGAGCAGAGTTAAAGAATAGAGGTCAATGATATAGATATATTTACAGTTTTATTATATATTAATTTTACATCATTTAAGTATATTTCTTAACATAAAATTAAACAAAGCATAAAATATAACTATTTCTTCAACAAAAAATAATTACAGTTAGATTACGCATTTATAAACATATGCATTAAAATAATAAATACACAACATAAAATATAAATATTTCTCTTCATTATATTTAAATAAAAAGATAAAATTTTAATGCAAACCTATTGCTTTCATCACTCTACTTTCATATCGCAAAAAAAGGGGTATACTTTGTTACTTTCAAGTTGAAGCTCGATCCTGAGCATTCAGTTGTTGAACAATTTCTTTGCTGACTCAAAATATTTGTCAAATGAGGAACGAATTTTTATTTGATATATAGAATCAAAAAGGAAAAGCAGAGTAGAGATTGTTCTCTCTCTCTCTTTAAACAATTCAATCTCTCCAGCAATGACAAAAAAACTGTAAATTTACCTTTATAGCTATCTTTTAGATTTTTTAGCAATTCCGTAAATGCAATTCTGAAAATGTTTGTTAAATAAGGTCCATTACAGATTTATCAACTTCCATTTACTCTTAAATTGAAAATTTGCTTTGTGCAAGAGGGCCATTTAAAATTGTACCGCGTGCCACATGCGGCACGCGTACCGTAAGTTGCCGATCCCTGGTCTACAAAAATTTTCTCCATTCAAATATTTAAAAAAAAGGTGCAGTCTTTCCTAAATATAAGGGACATTCAAATGAAACCCAATCACTAGTGGAAAGTATCGGTAAGAAATTTTATTAATTCAAAAACGTAGTTATACACAGTACACATACTAAAAAATTGTGGCCTAAACTGTTGGCACAGTTATCCCATTGCAGCACTAGCCGGTCGATTCAATCTTTGAAGAAGCTTGTAGGCTTTCGTTGGATTCAGTCGCACACTTCGTCATCAGTTGTGTATTGATGTCTGTGAACAGCTCGTTTTAGAGGTCAAAAAATGAATAATCACACGGTGAAAGGTCTGGAGTGTACGGTGGATATTCCAGCGTTTCCCACCGAAACTACTGCAATGTCGTCTTCACCATACTAGCCGTGTGTGGGCGGGCATTATTATGCAAAGAATAACGCCATTGACATGGGTGTTTCGAAGTGATGATTCGTTTAAGGTTCTGTAAAGTGGTTTGATAGCGCCAGGCATTGATGATGGCTCCCTGTTTCAGAGACTCGACAAGCGGTGGACCTTTGCGGTAAAAAAAGAACATCATGACCTTACCACAACTGGTGTGCATGGCCTTTGATTTCTTTGGAGGTAGTGAAGTCGCACGTTTCCACTGCTTGCTCTGACATTTAATTTCCGGTTCAAAATGGTGACACCTTGTTTCGTCACAAGTGACAATTTGTGACAGAAAGCCGTACTCCTCCTCATGATAACGTTGCAGATGACTCAAAGACAGCGCCATTTGAGTATTGCCCTTTTTGGCGGTCAGTTGGTGGGTAATCCACTATGTAAAAATTTTTCTAAAGTTCTAGTGTTAATGCATTATGGTGGCCACACTAATACCCAGTAACCGATGGATCTTGTCTACGGGGATTCTAAGGTTGTCCAAGACTAAAACATTTACTTTCTCAATAATTTCCGGTGGGATGATACGATAAGCCTCTCGAGGCCAAGCATCGTTTTCCAGTAACTCGAATCTCTCAATGAATCTATTGCGCCATTCCACAACACTTGAACAACACAGACTGTATTCACCGTACACAGCCTTCATCCTTCAATGCATTTCCTGGCCTCCAATTCCCTCCGCCGCTAAAAATCGAATCACTCCTCGTTGTTCCTTCTTACTCGCCTGCATGTTTAGTAGTGGATGATAACTTGTGTGACCACCTTCTCTTCGGCGTGAAACGATACTGTCGCTATGAAACGTCAAACGTTGCGCAAGCGTCAGTATCTAGCGATAGATGGTGCCACAATTATGTGGTGCCACCTTACATGTAATGCAAAGAAAGTTAGACGCACTGACAAGGTTTTTGAATGAACCTTATGCTACTCTACTATAGATAGACATGTAAATTACCCCTGTAAATAAATCATGTTAAACTATATTATTTCATTCAAACAAAACTCCACTCGTATTATTACCCAATAGGATTATAATATAAATTATTATTTACTTAGAGCTCATTTTTAATTGAACTAATAATCAGATAGAACTAAATAATTCAGATATTCATATTCATTATTAGAAAAATAATATGTAATTTCATTAGTTACTGTTTATCTGAAGTTTTGAGTTTAAAATATGCTAGGAATTAAGCGCTGCTAATCTAATTAATGAGAAGATATTTTTAAAAACCATACTTTTTTATAATACACATATATCAGTTATAAATTGTTATAATTGAAACTTAACTATACTAAATATGTATTTTTAGTTGCAATAGTATTTCAATTCAAAACTATATGCATCATTCTTATGATACAAATTAAATATAGATATTTCATGGAAATGTTATTTTAACTTTACACTACAAGGAAAATATATCAAAAAAGTTTTGAATATTTTTTCAGAAGATAATACATATTATAGAAACACGTATTATGTATAAAGATATTTTGTACTGAAATTCATAAAATCAAAGGAACTATTTTTCCTTTTCCTGATTTTAATTGGCATGCATAGTTTTATTCACCAATTAAAAACTTGGTTACTTACTTGGTTATTAAAAGCTCAATCAAAATATATAAAGAAGTTTACATATCGAAAAGGTTTTTGCAATCTATACATTGCATAAGGGAATTAGTTTTAAGAAATTGAATATATATTTACATATTATTCTGTACTAATCATTAATTACACTTTTTTTAAAAGAAATACTATAATGATATCACATTACTTAAATAATGATGAATTTCATAAATTTCTGATGAAAGATGATTCATTTGCACTAATCGCTTAAATAGTTTACAAAATAAGTTTAGTTTTTTTAATAATTATATTAATAAAAAATAAGGAGAAATAATAAAAGAAACTCTATGACTACCCTAAAATTTAAACTCCTGACTCAAAAGGTCAATAATACATTATTTTCCTTGAAGAATATATTTTACTCACAAAGAGGATTTTTTTGAAGATCACAAGTGACGGATGAGAATAAAAGTTTTACTTATTCTAGTTATTCATCGTCACAAAGTATCCATTTCTGTATAAATTTACCAAAAGCTCCACTTTTATTTGGTATTTTTCATTCCATTTGCACTTCAAATTATGTTGTTCTCTTGCAAGTTGCTGTAAGGTCATATAAGTAGAGCATTTCCATCTCCCCACGCCTGACTATGTTTGGCATCTGTTAAAAGTATTCAATGGTTACTACTGTGACATTTCAAGTCTGACATACGAGGTTTTTTCATTTTAGTGCGGGTATTTCTCTTTCTAGAAAAAGCTGAAATTCTTCTGAATTTCTAGTTTATGTCTATTTAGAGTTCGGTAAGATGAACTTAAGAGACTAGAATTGTGTATGCAATGTAAATCCCTTCAAAACCTCTGCTTTTATCTTAATGTATGTCTAATTCGTTTCTTACTGTCATAACTTTTATTCATACTTAGAATGATTTTAAATCCGATTGAGAAATAAGCCCTGGCTCTAAAAAATAATTATATGATTTTTCTTTTAAGTTTGGAATTTTTCTTCATATTTTTTATCATGATAATATTCCAAACTTTTTTTTCAAAGCAAAAATATATTAAGATTGTGTTAGATGAAACGGATTTACTTAGGTCTGTGGTCTTCAAAATTGTGTTTCACCGTATCCTGGGGTTCCACGAGGCCTAACCAGAGTTTCCATGAGTCTCAATAAAAATTCGAAAAGAAAATTGTAAATGTGTATACAAAATGGATTCATATTTTCTGTGTGAAATTTGTATAACCGCAAGTATGTTATGTTCATACCAGTCATTTAAACTTAAAATTTTATTTATATATTATATATTTTTGTTTCGCAATATTTTTTAAACTTTGGAAAATGTACCTTTTTTATTTATGGGGAAAACATCGATTATGAAGGAGAGGAAACAATTTATCGGCATATTAAGAGATTCGGAATATAAACAAGAACAGGTCTTAAATGATAGGATGCAAATTCCTGCAAAATATACACAATATTTTTTACACAGCTATAAACATTTTAATGCCATTCAGAACAATGCATTTTAATGAAAAATATTTCTCAATGTGAGCGACTACAAAAACAAAATATAAGAACAACCTAGATAGTACCTAGATAGACCTTGACATCGTTAGTAGCTGTAAAAAAAATGCAAGTTTATATCGCAGTTACTAAATATAATGCATGGACAGGTAAAACTTGGATCACAAATTAATAGTTTTAATGAGTAAAATATGTAAAATTTTGATAAAAGAGTTTTTAATATAAAATGCAACATTTTTTAAAATTATCTTTACATTAAAGTACCTATAACGTGTTGATCTATTTTAAATAATATTTCAAGATATATTCTTTTAAATGTAGAATGGGGTTCCACGAAAACACCTTATAGTTCTAGGGGTTTTATGAGTCGAAAAGGTTAGAGGACCACTGACTTAGGTCACGTTATGTGAATGAAAGAATGACTGTAGTGCATCTAATACAATTTCTTAAGCAATATATTATATATTTAATGCATATTCTTGTAACTGGCATAACAAAAAACCTTTGGGTTAAATAATGTATAAATATGTATTTAACATTTAAAATAACATTCAATAAATGTAATTTCTTTCTATTATTTGCAGTTATAAACTGACAGATAATTAGTTTGAATTTCATTTTTAAGAATTAACAGTGTCTTAAAACTTCAAATATGCATTGAAATCAATGCGGATTGATTGTAAATAATAATGCATTTCATTTTATCTATGCAGTGGTTCTAGAAAAATTCTTTTATGTTGTATAGTGTAATACTTTTAGTCACAATTATGTATTACATGAGATAATAATAATTGCGGCTTAGTACTGTTATGAAATACTTTATTTAAAGACAATATAGGTGTAAAGAAATATGAGATACGTGGATAGAGTATATAACTGACACCTTAAATTATTTATTTTCCATGTAAAATCTCAAGGCAAAATACAATTTACCCTTTTTTGGGGACAATAATTGCAAAAGTAATTTATGTTTTATTTTCCTATTATATTATTAAGTTGATTCTGAAAGTAAAAAGACTGCTTGTCAAGCTATTATTTTACAATTTTGAAAAAAATTAAGAATTATTGAAGTTTATCTAAATTTTTATAAAGTGCTTATTTTTTAAAATTATTTTGATTTTTTTTTTTAGATTATATATACTGGAAAAAAAAGATATTAGAGAATTAAAAATCCTTTTCCTTGTTGATTTTTAAAAGTTATTTTTATAGCTAAATCTATAAAAAGCAATATTTTTTTTTAAATATTTGCTTTTCCATATTTAAAAGAATAACTAGAAATCTCAGACCTAAATTCATACTATTTTTTTAGACGATATATATGAATCTGCAAAAAATTTCAAAATTCTATCTTGAAGGGGAAAATAGCCTTAGAGAATAAAAAACACTTACAACTTCAAAAGGAAAAATGGAGATAAACACATTTAAAGTTTGTAAAAGCGGAAAGCAAAAACTAATAATACCTGAAAAGCTCTAATTTTTAATAGGTTATATTTTCCAATTTATACATTAAAATTGTACTTTAGCCTCCTCACTGTTAATTAAAAGTATCGCGATTCACTCCCCATAGGTGCACATATGCAATGGATTAGGGGGTGGAGGCAGGAACGCCCAAATAAGCAAATTCTTTTCTGAGATATTTAAATCCTTCTCAAACACACTGCAAATGTCATTATATTGCACTCCAAAACTTTTGGAATAGTTTTATTGATAGCAGCGTAAAGAAAAAGAATCGTACCTAAAAAGGACGGATATATACGTTCAGGGCTCCTAGCACTCCACTTTAGTAAGACGGATATATACATCGACGGCACTTAAGGGGTTAATGATATGTATGAAAATATTTTTCTTTAATTAAAAATGTGATTTTGCATAACATCGATAGCATTTCTTACGACGACAGATTATTCAGCTTAACCTTAAAAAATATTTTTAAGAAAGTTTTAAAGCACTAAGTATTGATTTACAAAATAATACTGATACTAACTTAAGCTAAAAACCACCAAGTATGTACATAAAATTAATTTCTTTCCAGTTTTTAAATAGGTTTTTTGCTTAACAAGTTCAAGTTTTTGCAGCTCAACCTTAAAATACTGTAATACAGAACTTTTTACTCTTGTGTAGTTTATATATATTTAGTTTATATATATTAGGAAATATTTAGTTTTATCTGTGATATTTGTATTCAGAATAGTTGTACTTTGAAGCATAATTGTAGTACTCAGTTGGGGGCTGACTTTTAGATATATCATTTTCAATAGTATTTCATCTCTTCTAAATATTATTTCTCATAGCAACCTGAGAATATTTTGGCCTAGATGTTTTCTCAACAGGAAAAATGAATTTGATTTAAAGGAATTTGGAGTGCCGGAACTTAAACTACAATCTGGATGGCTATGCGTTGCATTGGTTCGATTTAACCTTAGCCCATTGCTACATTTAATGGTAATAGTAATTAGGGATGGAATAAACATTGTTAAAGAAAAAAATTTACATTAATGATTAATAATTGAAATTTAGCGTCAAAAAATTTGAAAATTTATGTGTGCATTGTGTGTAAAAACTTTATTTCAAATATGTATGAGTAGGATATTTGTTTAGTTGCTTGAGATTCTATGTCACCCGCTACTGGTCCGATGAAAAAAAATAATGAAAAAGCTTCTAAGTTATTTAAATTTTTAGTAATATCAAATATTGGTCTTGAGATCAATCTTAGTTGAGTAACTAAGAGAAACCAAAAAACTCAAAATATAAGCAAACACAACTGATTTTAGTAATTGAAATTGAAGTTAATAAACATTTTAAACTAAAAGAGAGTTGACTGTGCTATAAAATATTTTTTTAATTAATTCAATTTAAAAATGAAAAAAATGCTTTAAAATGAAACCGAACTAAAATCTAATCTAATCTGAAAATCAGGGCAAGCTTTCCGGTTACATAAATCGCAAAAAGTTGCAATAATAATAATAATAATAATAATCGATATTTTTGTCATTTTTGTAGTGTAATGCACATGGTGGGGCAATTAAATTCCCGAACTGCACATGTCATATCTGTCAGGCTTAATGGGAAGGAGTGGGAATGGAATATAGTTGACCTTCATCTTTTCGGAGCTCTTCGCATGTTATTCTCCCGTCCTTCTATCTAGTTCGGTTTGTTTTTCATTCTCGTTAGAGTAAGACGTAGTTGTGTCGAAGTCCCGTTATCATGATAAACTTAAAAATTAAGGTACGTATAAATTTGAAATTCCTCATGAAATTTTTAAAAAAAACTGAAGGCTTTAAGATGTTAAACAAGATGTTTGGAGATAATTGCATGCGTAGTCCAATTTTTAAATGGCACAAACGATATTCGGAAGTTGTTGATGATGAAGAACGTTCTGGCCAACCTGTGACATAAAGGACTAATGTAGAGCTTTTCAAACTCTCAACATTTGTGACCCAATTTTTATACACATACATAGACAATCATAATTTTCATTACATCAACTTCATAGAATAACAATGAATTCAATTATATACTTTGACGCTCAAGCTACAATACGATTTTAATTATAAACCGTACAAATTATATCAAGATAAGTATTAAATTTCGTATATTACAAGCCCATAGGAGTCACTAGTAAATATTTAACTTGTCCTTAATTTAGTATTGATAAATTAATTACGTGACATCTTGACGTGTGCTCTGTACTTAAGAGTTTGGGTTATATTGTAAATAAATATTGGAGAGCTCGTTGTCTAATGACCTGATGGTCAATGGCCAATTATTTGATAAATAAATAATAATAATTAATTATAAAATACATTGAGCAGTACTGATACATTTATAAGTATATTATATCATTGTAAATGTGTATTTATTTTTTTGTTATGTCAGAATGCATTTTGTTTAGTTTCCTTGCAGTAATTTTTAAAAAAAATCTTTTATTTTAGATAATAACATTATGAAAATGTATGGAATGTTTCGTAATGACAGAGATACAATAAAATTGACAGAGAGACAATAAAAAAAATTGTCCTAGAATTTGCATATGACGAAAATTTGCACAAAACTGGTACCAAAAAAACTAAAATACGAGAGAAAAATAAAATGGAAAAACATTTGCTCTGACATCATAGGATGTTTCACTGAAGATTCTGAACTGATTGAAACGTATGACAAAACGCGACGACCCTCAAACTAAACGACAATTCATACACTGAAAGACCCCTCCAGCCAAGGCCCCAAAAAATCTTAAATTAGCAAGTCCAAACTGAAGGTCAAGCTCTTCATTTCTTTCTATATCAATGGTATCATGATTGAGTAAGTGCCTGAAAGTCAAAAAGTAAAATTGCAGTTCTACATTGAGATCCTGAGAAACCTTAGAAAAAGAGTGAAGAAGAAAAATCATGATCTGAAAAGCAACAACACACGTATTTTGTAGCAAGACAACATTCTGGTGCACAATGAACTCTTTGTAAAATAGCTCTTGGTGGATAAAACTATTAATATGCTCGACCATCCACCGTACTCACATATTTCGCACCATACGAGTTTTACCTGTTTTCTACAGTGAAAAACGCATTGATGGGGACAGATTTTCAGTCTGTAGAAGACAAAAGGATATAAACGCAGACTTACAAATGAGGTGACATTTAATGAGCCGCAACACTGCTTTCAACAGTGGCAGATTCGTATGCAACTATGATAGGGAAGGGGAGTATATTGAAGAGGATTAAAAGGTATTTGTACATTGTTTTCAGTAAAGTTAATTTTTAAGATTTTTTCGGTTATTTAATTGTCTCACCTCATATATCCTTGAGAATTTAATGGGTTTTTTATAATAAAGGATATAATATGAAGTATAGCTACCATTGTTTATTATGTTGCTTTAGAACTACGTATCAAGCTCTCAGCAGTTGAAACCATTGGCTTATGAATTATTTTTTTAAGTTATTACAAACTGTACTAGTTTTTAAAATCCTAATACCGCAGTTATTCACCTTATGAATCATAGTAAAGTTACTTTGGCTGATTCTACAAATCTTTGTTTCCATTCATGTACAATTTAAAAAGATTTAGAGATTTATTCGTAAAATGGAAATATCCTATGTAATGTATTGTTGATAATCTGGAACATTATAATGGACACAGTAAATAAATAATTGATATTTTTCATTTAAAAAATAAGCAACAATTAAAATTCAGAATAAAATTGAGGATAATTTAAATTTATTACGAGAAAGTTATGTGAAATCTATGTGTGTTGTGTGTGGGATAAAACCAAAATCAAAATCAAAACCATCATATCTAAATCTCAATTTTAAAAAAAATAAAGCAATATTTTTTGATGAAATTGCCTTTTCTTCTTACAATATAAAATAAGATTAAAAAGGTAGAAAGCTAAAGCTCAGTCAAAAATTATATAAAAACTTTATTCCTCCAAAAGCAATATATTCAATGAAATATTTATTTAAAATATCAAGCTCTTAAAAAATCAACGTATTTTTAAATGAATGGTACACAATTTTGCTTTCAGTTGTGTTCAATAAAATATTCGATTAGTTTATTATTTGATATCAGCGTGCAGATATTTATGCTTCAAACTAAAAAAATTATTTTCAGCGTTATGAAATGTTTTAATTTCCGCTTTAGATAAAAAAAAATGAATTCCAATTTTTATAAGATTCAGACAGAAAATTTAATTTTTATCCCGCTTTCTGTATTCAATAACTTCAACTAAGCATTGGGAGGAGAGATTCCCGAGTCTGAAATTTCATTTTCCACACAGCTAGCAAGCTCTGTTAACTTATTCATAGGCTGGGGAATTGCATTTCCCCCAAAGGAGCCCCATTTCTCAACTAGTAGTAGTTTGCGGTTGGAGGAAAAAAACGGGACTGCATAGGCGTGAGATAGAAGACCTGCTTACTACAGAGCGTTCTAAAGATGTATAGCTTGCGATAAACAGAGAATTGGTAGCCTCGTTGCAATAAAAAGCGGTTGTTTACGTGCCGCTCATAAATCTGTTTATTGTGTTTGTTGCTGTGATAATGGAAGAATAACTATGGGTAAAGGCGTGTTATTATCCTGATGTAGTCATTTGAAACCTTTGTGTCATGGTAACAATTATAGAATTTTTTGCCAGTTTAAACTTTGAAAGGCTTGTATTATTTCCTTATCTTGTTAAAAAAATTCCTGATTAAAGAGAAATAAATGCAAGGCTCTTTTTTTTAATTCAATATTTAATATTTTGTTTCCATTTTAATGCCTTGAAATAGATTTTCAACATGTCATAAAAGTTTACTTCCAAATTGTTTGAATATTGTTTTTATTTACAGTTTCTATAGGTGTCTTTTTACAACTTTTTCGATATTCTGAAATGCATTTTTTATACGTTAAATAGGTTTTGCAGTGTATGGAGGTATTCATAAATGCAATATTTAAATTACAATTCTGATGTAACTTTTTTTTTCAATATTTTTCTTTCTGATTGGCTTTTTTTTTTTTTTTTTGCATTACTTATAAATAAAAGTTTTTTTTAGTTTTTTTTTGTTTGTTTTTTTGCAAAAATATTATTCTACCTTTCTGTTTTCTTGTTTTGAGCTGTATTGTCTATCGTTAAAATATATTATTTTCTATTTTTCATTTATGCATTTTTATCAAGAACTTCAGCAAATATTTATAAGGAATTTGTTCCTCTCAAAAGATAGATGTACGAAACAATATGCTTCTTAAAAAAGGGGAAACTGAGAAACAAACAATATGTTCTATTTAAAAGTTCATATAAGGAAATTAGATTTGAACAAACATGAATTTTTTAATATAACAAATTGTTCATTGCTTATTTATAATTTTAACTAAACCTATTATATTTTTGCTTATTTTATGCCATTATGGACTTACTTTTCAACATGATAATACCCTACATCACATGATACATCTTACCATGAATTATTGTTTCGCTTATCAAATTTCCTTGATCATGTGTTTTTTTCAGTGGACCGCAGCAAAAAAGCATTCTTCAAAAACTTTAGCAATCATTTCAATGGCGAGCGACAGATTGCTTCTAGGCTGGAGATGGAACAACTGCATACTAATTTCTTTGCAATAGAATAATCAATTTCTGGAATAAATTATACAGTTATTCGGAAATTTATCAGTATTGTTACGTATGTTAATTCGTTTTACTCATTTTTTTTTGTTGCTGCCTCATGATGTGAGTCGCTTTTTTTCTCTATCTTATATTAAAAGTACAGTTTATACATGTCTTACAAACAGCAGATTTTGTTTCTGTGCTGGATCAATAAAAAAATTACTTATTGTTTCAAATAATACTAGATTAAAATGAATAAAATAGCAAGCAATTATTTTTATTTTTTAATTTCATGAGATTCACATCTGACCTTGATTCTTTTAATTCCTTTTGAAATTTGGATTTCTAGAATATAAATGGAATCATCTCCAATTTATCTACTTTTTAAGTAGATCTTTATAGTGAAGACACAGACATTTATGAAGAATTTTCTTGCTGAATGTGCATTAACGTTTTAAAGAAACATGATTATTGAAAATAAGTTATAAAATTTTAATTGCAATAAAGTATATGAAGATGTTATGTATAGAAGTTTTTTACGTATTAATTTTTGCACCGTCTTCACGATTAATGAAAAGCAAATTTATCATGAAATGCATATTTAGTATTGAAAAAAAATGTGCAATATAAAGCGTTAATAGGAAACAAATTTTAAAAGAAGGAAGTATTCTTAAAATAACAAAAATATTTTAACTTAACATCAATTTGAAAATTGACGAAGGGTAAAGAATGCTTATGTGCGTGAACTAAAGATGTATTTTTAAAGAAGATAAATCAAATGTGTAATGCGAGCACTTATCCCAACACCTAATACAATACATAAACTAAGGAAAAACAATGACTCCACAGCATTAATGCATGCAAATATTTAGCCTATCTTATAAGTAATTAATTTTTCTGTATTTTGAGGTGTTACAAAAATAATTTAATATTTACAGGTATGTGAAAATATAACTCTTTTACAATCATCGGTTTTACATCAAAACAACACATTAAACGTTTTTAAAAATATCAAATTTAAAACTTTTCTATCCCAATAAGAACTGTTTTTGAATTTTTGTTCTTTTTCCTAGCAACAGATGGCAACCCTAAGGCTATATTTAACAATTAAGATCTCCTAAATATAAAAATATTGACGTCTCTTTAACTTTGGTAAATTCCCTTAGCTTTAAGAAATATTTAAAAAAATAGTTAATTTAAATTATAGCATGATGTCTTACAACACTCCTTTCTAATTATTAAGTACACATTTCAATCAATTTGATAAGAAAACAGTAGAGTAAAAAATCAATTTAAAATGTATGTTTTCACTGCGAAACCAAACTCCAGTAAGAGGCGGTATCACAAGTCTCTTGGCACCCGTTCTAAAGCGATTGCTCGCTTGCGGTCTACGAACTTTAGATCATATGGCTTGCACCCCAGCATATCACGTGTGGTTTTTGTTTATATTTACAGGGCTAGAGATCAGACACAGATGTTCTTTTGGCATTTTATATTTGATCTGTTCTCAGAGAAGACAGAAATATCATCTAGCGTTTTCTTGTCTTTCTTAATATTGGTGCTATAGAAGAATATGCGTTATGTAGAACATTTTGGTCAACTAAAATTAATTATGAAATAGACAGAAACTATGAAATTGGTGGCACCGTATCTTTTTTCATTTTTTTCATGTGACAATCGTCAATTTATTCATTCTTTATTCTCTGGTGCACGCTGAGAAAAACCAATACTATGACAACTTGAAAAATTTTCGGTTAGATTTGATAATTAGCCTTGTGTCAATAGGACGTCAAAGATCTCCTGAAAGACGGTTTGCGTCTAAATCATATTCTGGACCAGTCAAACTAAAATTAAGGAAACATACAGTTTCTGAAAATGACATATTTAAAAATGTAGGCCACGTTCCAACCAAATGTAAATCCAGAAGATGTGCCTATTGTGGTACCACAAACAAACCTCACAGAATGAGATGGATGTGCCTTAACTGTGATGTCTGATTATGTATGTAAGCAAAAAGTAAAAATAATGTGACATGTGTTTCAAAAAATTTCACAAGGACTGGAAATGATACATTTCTTTAAATTTTCTATATATAGAACATTTTTAAACATAATAGGTTTGCATTAAACTTTTTTTTAAATCATTGATTTGTGCAGAGTGTATATCAAGCTATTTATCAGTTATATATATACTTGCATGTATGTGTGAATGTATATGTGCACCCAGGCCTGTATTTAGGATGTTTGACTAATGCGGCTTTGTTTGTACCTACTATATTTAAATATTCTCTCTTTATAATTATGGATGAAAATTTTATATGCATTAGCAAGTTTTTATTAAAGAATATATAGATTATGTTTAGTATATAATGTAAAATATATGTAATTTATGTCCAAATTTGTATTAAAATTATAAAAGGGCAGAAAAAATTTTTAAAAATAATTAAAAACTTCAAAACTTATTTTTTCTTAATTAATTTTGTTAAAATATAAGTTTTATGGTATTAAAATATTAGATTATTTTCTGAATAATCTTTTGGATTGGTTAGTTTGAATAGGAAAAATGGACCGTTACTGTGTTCCCTAGTTTTACAGTAAAACCATAAATTTCTCGAAAGGGAAAAATTCTAAATTTTTTTTCTTTGTATATTTAAGATCACCTTCATGTTTAATAGTCATTTTATAAATATAATTTTGTTAATTTTTTAAAGGGAATATATAAAGAACTTTAAAGGACCGTTTGGAAGCATCTATAATGATATAAAAAGTTAGCTTAAAATTTTTGTCGTGATTGTTTGGAAAATATTCACCTTGATAATATGATTATTCAGAATGCATTAGATTAGTTTATATGTATTTTCAAATATTTCTTATTTATTTGGTTCATTACAAATAAGCGAATTTTTCTATCTTTTACCCATCAATAAATTTAAGTACTACAATATCGAACAGCATACCTTAATGATTTTTGATTTCAATTTACATATTGAATGATGCTGAAATATGATATAACACAACATTAATACATATTTGTATATACATTTTTTAAAAGATTTATAAAATATCTGGGTCCTTAAAAAAATATTTGGGATTGGGGAGGGAGTGGTTAGTGAATCATTTGACCATATGATTTAGATATTATAGTTGAAGATGAGATAATATATTCAGATCAGCAAATATTATTCGCTTCAAACATTTTACACTTATCATTTCAAATCTCTAATCTATGAATTCTACTTTCTTAAGGAGTCAATGGTTACGTAAATAATTCAGAGAATGTCCAATTCATTCATAAACACCGATGATATTTTGAATAATGACTTCAGTATATCAAATCATTCAAGTTAACTTTGTAGCCAAAATATATTTTAATACTATAAGAAAGAATACAACAGACATATAGCTTATAAAAGTGTTTTATAACCGTATAAAAGTCTATCTTAAATCTTAGAAGACTCAAAAACTAAATGAATGATTTATTATATCATTCTTGAATTACGTGGAATCATTTGTGAAGAAAATATTGAGATGGATTTGATTTAAAAAAAAAACCTTGCGAATGATCAATACGGTTTCTTTCATATTTCTTAGGTACTTCATTTGAATCGAATTTCTTGGAATTATTGATAGCTTATGCGATAAAGATTAATGCTTCCGGTTTTCTTGAGCAGCTCATGAAAGCAAAGAAATGAATACAGTAGTTTCAAATATATCCAAAAATAGAAGGGTATTTCTTTTATCCAAAACGAAATATTCTTTTTTGAAGTTTACGAATGTTTGTTGTAGTGAAAACTTATGGCTATTGCTTATGAACTGTATTCATTATTGTTTCTTGAAATGTAAATTCAGATAATTTGTTGAATTCTCATATATTTAGATCGTTATATTTTATCGAGTTCTCTCTGATAATGATTGCTTCTCGCAAAAAGAAAAAAAAAATTACAAAATTCCATATAAGATACAAATTAAATAAAGTAATTGAAATTTTGAATACATTGAATTTGTATTTTTTCCGATAGTAAAATGATGCATGAAAATTACTTGACTACACTTCTTTTTTGAGCAGAATTATAAGGTTATTGCTTATTTCTAAAAGAAATGGAAATTAAACACTTTTTTGTACACTTGTAACACTTTTTTCTCTGTCGTCCTTATACATACCGTATATAGACTTAGATCAACATTTTTTTAGCCTATCTGTGTAATATGAATAATTTCATTTCGTGATAATACTTAAATTAAATTTCTTCTTTCAATCAAAGTTCCATACCACGTAAATTCAAGAAGAAACTATCTATAACAAATATAGATATAAAAATAAAAATATATGAAACAAAAGATAATGATTTATTGTATTTTGCAAAGAAAGGAAATTATTCGAAAAAAATATTTCTTTTAATGGACTTTTGGTGTTTAGTTTTACAATTCTCATTAGAATATAGAACTTTTGTAACAAAACTTTTATTTTTTTTAAATATCATTTTATCTAATGTGTAATTTTTATTTTCTATTTAATAAATAATTTTGGGAACATACCTAATCGAATACTAAAGAATAAAATAATCATAAATTTCTCTAACTTGCAAATTTAGAATAATTTAATATAAATATATCCGAATGCTGTTTTCTAAAGTGGAATTGCTTGAAGGCTGTCTTTGCGTAATATTAATGAATGTGATCTAAATTCTGAAAACTTTTTTTCAGATAAAAATTGCTTAGATATGAATATTATATTCACCCTTTACTATATATCCAATAGATAGTAGTAAAATACACCAAATAACACTCATTTTAAATTTGGACAAATTTTTTCTGGTATTGCACATTTTTTCTTCTCTACCGTAATGCTAAATAAAATATCCCTTTACTTACTAAAGTAAAAAAAAAAATTGCATTTTCGGAATATTTGGAAAATTAAAAAAAAACATAATAATAGCAGCAGATATATAAAAAAAAGTCAGGGCCAGTTATCCTGCCACTTTATCAACTGCGGAAACGACAATCAGACGGTTTACTGTGCCCAGACGTCTGCTTAAAGGTGGTTTATTCACCCTTTCTCTTGTATGCAGTTAACAGCAATCCATCGACGGCACTATTTACAGCAGCGTCAAAAACACAAAAGCTGAACCTCATCAATGGAGTTAAGTCCTGTTTACAGATGAAAATCATTTCAATCTGAGCAATGATTCTAAGCGACAATTGATAGGGAAGAAGGTACGGACACTATTTCATCCCCCTATCAGAGAAAGAGTCCTTTGGGGATATTCCTGGAACGCTTGTGTGAGGAGGAATTATGTTGAATTAATGAATGGAACTCCGTATTTTTAACAGCGACTCACTGACCGGAGATCATTTCTGTAATGATATTATCCTCACACCTTTGCGTCTGTTTCGAGGTACCATTGGTTCAGACTAATTTATGTGGACCATAATGCACATTCACATAGGACCGATGTTGTTCAGAAGCTTCTAGAAATAGAGGATATCAGCAGAATAGATTCGCCAGAATGCTCCAATAATTTAAATTCAGCCGAACATGTGTGGGATAGTTTGGGAAGAGTTCTGTCAGCAAGAGGTTCTATTTCAGATGAGGTTTTGTTTCCGCCTGAAAACACGAGACAGCTGAAACAGAAGCTATTTCAAAGCGTGGGAACTCTAGCCTAAAGAACCGCTTGATAATTTGCAATGGATATCAACAGACAGAGTCACTAAACCATTACATATAATGGAGGTCATATTCCTTAATAAGAGGATTTGGTTTGTTACTCTTCATTGAGAACATAAATGTTTTTTACCAGCACCATTATCTCTTTAAAACCATTTTCACTTTTGTTCCATAATGTATGGTAACACTTCAGTTTTGGCAAATATGCTTTCATCAACCTTAGAGTAAGACATTGGGCCTGAATAGTGTGAATTTTCATGTTACTCTGTTGATTTTTCCGGAACTACGTAACCTTCAGAATAGTTGCATAAGTTTTGCACACCAGTCTATATTATATATCTATAATATTTATGAGTGAGGAATTAAGAATACTAAATCCAGATGTAAGTTATAAAGGAGATATAATAGTATAAAAAAGCAATTCATAGCTTAACTGATCACTTATTTATAATTTCTTGTTTATTACCTCATAATGATATTTATGTTCTGAGAATGCTGAAAACCTTTAGATGTAATTGCTTGAAATATAATTTTACAGATTATGTACTCACATGATTTGAAAGTGACCTGAAGTGATTATTTTCTATTTAAAGCTCACCATTATGGAGTGGTTTTGTAAGTAAAAAAAAACATTTTTGCTACAGTTAATGTGAATTTCTCAACGTCATTATTGTAAAAGGAGGCATATTTAACTAATAAATGGTCCCAACCAATTTTAAGCTGTACTTTTTAATAGTAAATCTTTAAATTTATGTCATATAAAAATTTCCGAATTTAATTAGTTTTTATTCAAGCAATTTAAATAGTTCCGTAATATTTTAAAAAAATATAAAACCATTACGTTTAATACGAAAAAAATTATTAAATAATCAGAAGGATAAAATTAGTAAACAGTTTTCAATTAAACTATATATTGTGATTTTAAAATACTATTAAACTCTACAGGTGGTACGAATATGAGTGTTTAAAGTAGTATTAGCACACACTATTCTTATTGCCACATACTTTAAGAAGTAACGAAGCAATTCGAGTAAAACCGGAAATCCTAGGTGCGGAAACACGCCTGAAAGCTATCCGTCTCCTTTTTGCTGAAGCTTATAATATGTAAGACAAGAGAGTGGAAGGAATATGAGTACCAATCGAATAATATCGACGTCGATGAGAAGAGTTAATAAATCGGTTTCGGAGCTAGCCGGTAGTGGACAAGTGACGCCCATAATCCAGATAGGAATGGGTCAGATTGACAGCACTTTCGCTGTCCAGTACAACCCTTGAAATCATTCGTGAATGCAAAGGATATGCTTTTTTTCATACATTGAGATATGTACAAGAAATTTAAACGTAAAATAATTTTTAAAAATGGCTCACTGAGAAGCTGTATGCATTTTAAAAAAGAAGGAACATCAAGCTCAAATATGTTAACTTTTGATTCTGCATGATTAAAAACTTTTCAGAGGAATTTTTAATTAACATCCAATATTTTTTTTCTTTTTGCTATGCCATCAAAATTATTTCATATTTACAAAAACCAATTTTCGAATGAAATCATATACATGATAATTTATTTCACACATTCATTTTTAAAATTATGAACTATATGAGATGATGTAAAAAGTTGCAAAATTTAATTCAAATTGATATGAGCATTACACAATTCTTTTATGGAAATTATTGTTTGAATGTTTATATAATATATGTTATGGGGTTTCCAAAATTCAAAAATTGGTTGATTTAATCAGATATATTTCTTTCAGCGTGTGGTCTTATCTTTTGAATTAAGAGCAAGGCTTCTTACTAAGATGAAACGAATATATCACAAAACAATTTTTAAGCAAGTATAAAATAATATAATTTTATGTACTTGTTCACATTCACAAGCAAACCCTTAATAAGTTTTTATATGAATAATTCCTTCCAATGATTTTTACAAGTAAGTCTTTTATTGTCAGAAATAAGGAGATAGGAAATTCAGAAAGTTTAATATAAATATTAAAATATTTGACTTTCCTATTATTAAACTGTTTGGGAGCAAGACAAAAATAAAATGATCGAGTTCATAAATTAGGAATTTAAAAATAAGTATCTATTCTTTCAGTTGACGAATATTAGTAAGTTTAATCATCAGTATTGTTTTTCTTTTGATTAAGAAATATTCTATGATTAATAAGGCACATATAGAAGAACTTAGTAAACATTAAAGATTGGAAAGTAAGCAGTGGTTATATATATATTCAAGAAAATACATCGTGAGAATATTAATCCATTTTTATTTTTATTTTGAATCCTTATTGATAATCAAAAAAATGAGACAAATTAAATTATAATATATTTTGTTTAAAAACGCGTTATAATCATAAATATCGATTATTTTTATATTTTATGTGATTATACTTTCAGTAAATGGGATATTTGAAACAAATTTGTTCTTATGGGGTTCATAATACTTTATATACTAGAATAAATATGTATGTGTGTAAAAATTTAGATTAACTTAATTTCTAATCTTGAATGTATTTTTTCTGCATCTAAAGTACAAACACCATTTTTCAAAATGTTACTCTTATTTTATTTCTCGAGTTAGAAAAGGTTAAATTGGTTTTCATATAAAAATTTCTTCTTTATAAAAAAAAATAACTTAAAGGGGACTCGGTACCAATTGAACAATATTTTTATATGTGTTTCAATATTATATTTTAACATTCCACATAATGTTAGTATTCAAAAAAATGATACGAGATGAAATTTTTCAAACATTATTCACACAATTTTAAAAATTTAAATTCTTTGAAGAAAATTTGGAAAATTTTCAAATTTTACTCCTTTGGTAATTATTGATTTTCTGACCTGATTTTTTTTTCTTATGTTCCTAAAGATATTCTAAGCAACTTTAGGGATCAATTTTACAATAACTTAATTAATTTTGGAGAAAAAATTAAAATTTTGATACGCATGCTTAAATTCAACAAAAAAGCCAATATCTCCTACATTTTAATTTTTTTAAAAAAAATAATATTCTGTTTAGAGCAAAATGGATCCCTAATTTTTTTGTATGCTTTATATATAATACACAGGTAAAAAAGGGAAGAGATTTGTAAATAAATGTGGAAGGAGTAGCATTTTGAGTGCACTAATGTATCGAAGAAACACAAACTGAGAAAAACCACTTTAAAGTTTATAATTAAGAAAAAATATAATAAGCTTAAATAAATTTAAAATACCCCTTTAAGACATTAGTTACATATTTTTATTTAAAATAATTGCATTTTAGTACTTTTTCTACCCATGCATTTTTATAAATTATCAATTTTTAGAGAGTATTAATTGCACAAGAAAATTCAAGAAAAATGTTTAAACAAATATTTTTTCTCTCATGACAGAAGTTTTAGTTTTTTCCTTCACATGATATGGAAGTATTATATTTGTATGAAAAACATATGAGGCATAAGAACTGAAATTAGGAACTTATTAGTATAAAGTGCCTTAATTCAAAAATTTTACAAGCACACATCTCACCAAGGAAAAAAAACCACATTATTGTAATGCCTTTGTAATATCCTGCTTGATATATTACACCTCATTTTTTTATAGTTATTATTTCTCTTTTTAATTTAATTATTTTTATTAAACGTTTTTTTTAAAGGGCTTGGTTGAAATGCCTAATTTGTCAATTAACATTTTTCAAATGAAGTTTTATCCACCTTCTAATTTCCCGACATGCAAAAGTGATATTTCAGTCGAAAGATAATAATGTAAATAAGATTAATTAAAAATAAAAATAACAATAGTTCGGTTATTTTTCGGGTACCAAGTCCTCTTACGAGCTTTCGTATACAAGTTAAACAGAAGAAGGCTTGTGTGCCGAACTTTTCCCTAAAACCATCAACATTGTTTATAAAATAAGAACAATTATCCTTTAATACTTTAACATGTAACTAAAATATATCTGTCATATTCTCCGCCGTAATCTTCCCTTTTTTAATGTATTTAGATACCCTGATTCATTTTTTTCTTGTATGGCCCTTTAATAGAAAATCGTACAATGTCCTCTCATTCTCCTAAGACTAAAACACAGAAATAAATTTTGATTTTGAGTTACAGAGTTTAATTTTGATTCTTATTCATCTATTTTGTCAAGATACAACATATTAACAAAAAATGACTATGTATGTATATATATATATATATATATATATACACACGGTGCTCTCGAATGCTGTGTACAATCTTGTAGGGGAAGTAGAGAAAATCCTGAGGAGCAATAATTACTTAGGAAAGCATGGCAGGAAACGTACCTTTAACCGGATAAGAGAGACAAACACAGCATGTAGTGTAAAAGGCTTTATTACACACAAAAAAATAATAATTAAAATGTATTAAGTAAACGCACCCCTGGAGGAGTTCGAAATTGCTGTCATGAACAAGTACCATTGGCATGCACAACACCACCGCGACTTGGATTGTTGGACGCGTTCAAAAATACTGGGTGTTTCGCGGATCATAACAGCAACGACGGATATTCATTCCACCAAGTCCATTTCAGAATTAATGGACGTGTCATACACAAGGGTCCTCATATCACCCCAGAGAAAAAATCTTAGGAGAAAAATCAGTTAATCTGGGGGGCAAGCAATTGGACTACCACACCCAATCGACCTTTTTGGAAATTTCTGGTTCAAATGGACACGTACACACCTGCCGTAATGAGATGGTGACCCGTCCGGTTGAAACCCCACGTAGTGCAGAGCAGGTGTGGTGTCATCGGTAAGTAGTTCCGGAAATACCTCCGGTAGAAAAACGACATACTTTTCAGAGTCCATTCAAGACGGTAAGATGTAGTAGTCGAGTAAACTGTCCTCACCATACTCACCCACACCTTAACATTGAAGCGCTGTTGTGCGGCTCGTGGTCGGGCGCTGTGTGAGTTGCTTAAAGCTCAAATGTGTGCGTTGTGCATATTGAACACCCCTTCACGTAAAAAGGTTGCTTCATCATATAACAACACGGAAATGGCAAAGCTCATGCCTGCCGCACTGTGGTTAACAAACCACTAAGCAAACGTGACACGTTGTGGACGTTCACCTGGCTGTAATAACAGCAATCTATGGACATGAACCTGAAGTAAGGCTTCGCACTCCAGCACACGATGGTCCGTTGTTTGAGATCTTCCGGTTGCAGCGGGAAGTGCCCGTGCACTGATACCAGGATTTCAATCGAAGCAAAATACCCTCTTCGAATATGGGTGGTCATGCTGTTCGTGGCCGTCCCGTACCTTCAATCGGGGCTCTGAAAGATCCAAGCTTCACTGATTCACCTGAACGAACGTTTAATGATTTGGTAGCTGCCTCGTTAGATATCTTTCCTCATACAACCAAACAGCAGCAAGTTCATTTCCGTTGGCTAGGTGAATATCCACCATTTCTGCGTTTGTATAACGATTCATGTTCAATGCACAGTGTCCATGTCTGAAGTAAGGAAACCCTTTCGTACTCGCGTACAGCACCCCTATCGTTTTCCGTCCTTGCTTTCCTATGTAATTATAGTTCTTCTCACGATGTTCTCTAACTCCTCTCAAAGTTTGTACGCGGAATTCGGGGACACCCTGCATATTAAATACCTGTGCAAACTCTATAGTAGATTAAAGTTTTTTTTTTGTTTAATCATTTCTTACATTTTTGGTTAAATGTTCGGAAACAATAGAGTTAAATAGGAAAAATTTATTAATTTATTAATTATCAAAAGTTTAAGAAATTTAAAATTAATTAAATCGACACAAAGCATAGTTTTTTATCATTTGTTTGGAAAATAACTTAATTTTTATACTTTTCTCTCCTTTCAATCCAAACTTTTACCTTTCGGTTATAATTATGATGTGACAAATAAATTGCAGACACAGATTCAAAACAAAATACAATTTTCGTTCAATAAAAATAAAATGATTGTAAATGCATTTTTAAAATTAATCAAAAAGCATTGTTTCAAATTTTTATAATATAACATTTTCCTGCGAGACATCTTATTTAATTAGTTAGATATAAAAATAATTTAAAGATAAATGCAGTATGATTTTTGTTTTTATTTTTATACATTTTAGCAATAAACTGAAGCAAAGTTTTGCGGATAATTTGATTAGTGTTTATAAATTTTTCACTTTGTAATTTTTTGAAATAATTCAATTATTAAAAAATACAATGTTGACATTTGTTTAAACTTTTCATATCGGTGCTTGTTATCATAATACCGTCTTTTTCTTGAGATTTATATATTAGAAAACAAAGATAATTCATATTTCTTCTTTACTGAGAAATACTGTTAAATTTTCCTAAATAAAAGTATGTATATATTTACATATTTATATACAAAATGCATATACACACATTTGTTTGTAGTTAATACCTAAGTATTTTAAATAATTATCGACATCTAAGAATAAAAGGATATGGATTTTGTAACTAATAAAAATGTGTGGGGGGATATTATAAGTTGCGTTTAGATTATTATTAAAAGAGTTAAGTATTTTCTTATAATTCTACGTGAATTTCACAGAGTATGCACTTATGTTTGACCGTTTTAAAGTTATTATATTAGCATCATACCATTAAAACTATTAAAATTGGAATGTAAGCAAAATCTTGAGGTAGGATTTATTTTAATGCTGAGAAATTTACAGAAAAAATAAAAACTTGTGTTTCTATACTCTTAAACCTTTACTTTATTTTTTAAAAAATATGTAGATTTATGTTGCTATAAATTAGAACTTTATTCATTTCAATGTGTAGGGTTTTTTTTAATGGTAAGACATATTTGTTATATTGCTTATAAATTTTATAGTTCGTAATTCATAACTGAAGGCAATTATCCCGTAAAAATGTATTCATATAATTTTTTTTATTCATATGATTAATTGGCTGTCAGTTTAAAATTCTAATTGTACTAGATATTTATTGCCGCATTATGAGGGTAGTTGTGCATTTAATAGAACTGTACCTTAAAAAATTAATGTGTTGTGAAAACAATAAGAATCAGTAATAACCTCAATACTGGCTTTGAACTTGATTTAAAGCTCATGGCATCCGTAGCCATCAGCTCTTGGAATATTTTAGAATGAGTGAGCTTAATTTTTCACTGACTAATTTAATGCAATTAGAATAAAAGCAATTCACAAGAGTTTTCTCAGTTCATACACAAGTAGTTCGTTCACATTTTTATTTTTTAAGAGTGAAAAATCAGCTTATTTTTCAGAAACATGTAGTACATATATTCATAATACACCAACAGTACCTTCATTATATATCAATTTAACCAGAATTACATTTTTTTGACGAGTATTAAGAACAAAAAAATGAATATGGGATTTTCTTTCCCTTTTTTTCATTTATTGATTCGTTTTTCATGTGTTTTATTAAGATTTATTTAATTAGGAGTATTTAAAAATAATTCTAATATTTACTGTCTTAAACTAAATAGATATTACACAAATATTGCAGAAATTTAAATTTCAGTTTTATCCCTTTTCTACGCCACCATAATTAAACTAAAAATATTCTCAAGCATTATGGAAAATTATAGAAATTTTTATTTTTTAAATAAAGGTATTTTTAAAACTTGAAAACTTTTATTGTTATTGATATTTCATGCATTAACCTACAATTATTCATATATAATTATAGTAAAGAAGTAAAAATTGTAGTTTTGTTTATTTGCTTGTAATATTAATATACACATGAAACGAATGTTATAAATAAAATTTAGCTGGAAGTATTTCGTTGTATACACAATTTTTGGCACTTCTAGAGAATTTTCCCCCCAAGTTAATTTAAAATCGTTATTTATGACACATTACTTCATTAACTTATTAGGTAGTAATTCTGAAAACAATGATATTGTTGATTAATGGACCAAACTGACAAACTTTCAGCGTATGTAGGGGGTACAGAAACGACTTGGAATCACATAAAAATGCAGGGTCGCAAGTACTACAGTTGCGAGCTATGGTGCAAAAAAGCAGAGAAAAAGAACAGAAAAAGCCACCCATTAATGGGACAGAAAACATTAAATGGAAAAGTTGTATCACAACCGGTACTCGAAATTATATACCAGAAGTTGTCTGGCAGGCCTGACAGTGGTGATGCATGGAATGTCTTACTTTCTGTAAGATCCATGGCATGCCACATATCATCGGCAGCTACAGATATTTGAGCGATATGATCTTGAACTGAGCATTTCGTACTGCAATAAAGGCCCGTTTACATGGACGAAAATTGCCGGCAATATACCGGCATGGATCCTCTTTCGACGCGTTTACATGCGACAAGGCAAAATCCCGGGTAGAAATGGAGGTTTGATTTTTGTACCCGCAATGGAGCAGGGGATTTGGGGGTAAAATGCCGGAGCGTTTTCTATTTTTCCCATGATGCATTACGCTAGATTAATTTATTCCAAGATGGCTGCTGTTGTCGAATGCATGCGTTGGTCTACTGAAGAAATACAGCTCAAAATACTATTTTGAATGCTGTATATTGATAGTTTTATTTTAAATATTTGTTTGCTTCAAATGCAGTTTAGTATTTTATTCCTAAATGTTGGTATAGCTAGAATGATTCTTGAAAATTGTGTATTGAACTATTTAATATTTTCTCAATGTGTATATTAATATACGAAAATTTCTAAAGTTTTTGACTTAATTTATTATGTGTTGCTTTCTTTTAATTCTTGCTTACTTCAAGCATTAATAAATAGCTTGATTAGTAACTTATAAAAATGTTAGAAAATTTATAATGTATACTTTCCTTGCCAATGTTTAAAATTTATATAATGAAACCTCTTTTTTTTCTTTTCTCAAATTTCAGGATATTTGGTTAAGTGTTATTTTTTTATTAGTGCTTTGAAATTTATTGTAATGTTTAATTATTTAATTTGTGTGTGGTTTTTAAATTTAACTGTGCTAGAAGCCTAGAAATGCTTCATTTTAAAATTTAATTGCTACATGAAAATGTCCCATACATAAAAATCCATTCATGAAAATGTTATGAACCCTCTGGTTCATCAAGGGGCAGCATGTTGTGAATTATATTGACCAGGTGGTCTGAGTCCTGTTTTTTCCATATAGGAAATGTTAATTTCCTTCAAGTTATCAAAAACTTCACTCGTATCAAATCTATCAATAAGCTAGTAATTATAGAAGTATTTTAACTGCAATGCAAAATATTTTTTTCCCTATAATAAAAGTATTAAAAACCTGATTTTATGAAATAAGAATTATTACTTTGCATGTATGTTTCCAATATATTAATAAGATGATACATATATTTTAAGACATTAGTTTTTGAGATTAATTTTAAATCATTACAATATAATTCTTATTGATGTACACAATAAAATTGCATTTTTTTGTTATTTTTCCTGATTTATCTTATTGAGTGTATCCATATAAGTAAAAAAAGTAGTACTATCTTTTTATTAAATAACTCCATAGGGGTGTATTGAAATTTTTTTTTTACTTTGAAAATTGATTAAAATGTGATATAACCAATAAATAGAATTAACTGTTTTATATTCACATTTCCATAAATTTATGAGGATAAGAGCTTAAAAAGAAAATTTCTTTTTTCTAAAATCTTCCAATTTTAATCCATTTAATTTTTGTTATTAGAGCGAATCATGATTTACTGAACCAAAAGATATATTTTTATATACATATTGAATTGAATGGGCAAGTACAAAATTTATTTTATAAAAGTAGGCTAAATGTTACTTTTTTTCTCCTCGAAGGGTTAAATAATCCCTCAATTATGAAACATACTATGAACAAGTTCTTATGAAAATATTGTACATTGAGGAAAATACACACTTTCTTACAAACAAAAATTAATTTAGCTTTTTAATTGAATTTGGTTAATATGAAAGTTTTTGATTAATAATTAGGAATTCTTCTGAGATTGAATTGAAATAGCTTTTAACATCATTTAAAGGTTTTGGGCATCTGAAATAATCTGACAACAATCAAACATTTGATATGTTTTATCGTCTGACTTCCTTTATAATTATTGCCCTTCAAAAGGTTTGAACTTTTTAAAGAAATTTTTGTCTCCAACATTCAGAAAGAAAGAAATTTGACTTTTTTGTATATATTAAGAAACATGTTTAAAGAAATACGCTTTTTAATAAAATTATTTTATAGTAGATTGAATTAAATTGTTTTCACGAAAATTTCTCCTATACAGAAGCATAAAATTCTTATTAGACAGTAGTTTTATTTAATAATTAAACTCATTTTAATATACATCATTTATTGACACTTAATTTTAACAATTTATGAATGCACTATAAGTGAATAAAGCATTTCATGATATGGTATATAAATCAGACTTTGTGGATGTAACACTATATTATTAGGACAAATCGAGGATCTAACTGCAAATATTCAACGTGCATAATACCTTGTACAATTTGCACATCCCGATTTTTATATTATTTATAATATCTATTAAATCTCCCTGGAAATCTTATGAATGGCTTTTTCAACTTATTTATAACAAAAAAGTATTAATTTTAAAAATATTTACAAAGAGTATTAAATGTCATCAACCCAAACAAATAAAAGGATACAGTAAAAAAAATTAAAGAAAATCATCTCCTAAATCAAAGATTAAAAAGCGAAAAAAAGTCAAATTATGCAGAATTTCTAAAATTTTCACTTTATATATATCATTAAGTTTATGACATAAAAACTTACATTTTTAAACACCTAATGCAATTAATAGTAAAGAAAAAGTTTCTGTGAATTTTATTTACTCTAATTTCACACTATCAAAATTAATTTAATCAAATCAATGCTTTTTTTATATACATTTACAAAAGTAAGATCTGAAAAGGTCTTCCCTTGTTTACAAAGAAATTAATGGCAAAAACTAGTCTTAATACATTACTGATGACAAATTAATTCCCAATGAAATAAGAGTTTCAGTTGAGCTGAAACTTCTACACATAAAAGTTTTAAGACCTAGATGCATTTTAGCTTCTCATTATTCCATATTGGAATGCTTCAGAGCAATCAGCTCATGAAGTAAATAATGCAATTGCCCTTTTCTCTTAATTCATGTAACTGAAATTCTACAAGAAAAATTTATTCTACAGCTTCACAAAAAATATACATAGTAAAAATACTCATAAAAAATTTGTATCTTAAAATTTGTTGCTTTTGGGAGGAGGGGAGGTTTTATTCTCCTCAAATTAAAAAAAAATGTATGAATTAATTATGTACAATAATTTTAACTTAGTAAAAATAAGAGAAATAATATTTCAATTCAAAGGACAAGTAATTGGGTTGTCTGTTCTTTAAAATTATTTAAATCTACAAGTAAAACAGCCAGCTATGTGAAATATACCACACATAGGAACTAGAAAGCAAAAACAGGAGATTGCATTGAATTATCTGCAAAACTTTTCATGGTATTTTTGAGAACTTGTATATGGTATGGACCCAGATTATAAATGAAATATCACAAGAATTTTGAAATTTCAGATCTCTTACAAACTGGAAAAGTTATAAAATCCACTTCTGTACAGTCAACTTTCTAAATTTACATAAAACAAATTTGAATACTGAAATCATGCAACTTATAGAAAAAAGTTGAATAAAAGAAACAAATACACATATAAAATGGCAATCTGCAATGTAACTATTTTTTATAAATTATCTCTATACACTTTTTTTCATGTCCTAAAAATACAATAAACTTTCGTATAACAATTGTTCATAACTGTAAAATTACATATTAAATACTAAAGCTTAAACCACCTTAATTTCCCTTTTTTGACATTAATTTTTATTAATAAATATTATATATACTTATCACTATAATATTTTCCTCTAATATATACAAAGCATTATCTTCTGTTTTAACGGCAATATTTGATTTTTTTTATACTGAACATACCAACACTTAATGCACACCTACTTCTACCTGTTACTGTATGTATAGTGTTAAATATACTTCAGTTCATCCAAATTTAAACTTATTTGGAGAAAAGCATTTACATGTTATTTCGTTATCACTGACTGATATGCAATTAAAGTATCTTTTCAGATAATAAATTTATACTTTAAAAAAAGGGAAGATGAAACTACATCAAGAAAAAAGATTTAGAATTCTTGCTCTGAAATTTAACTTTTAAATATATATTAATAAAATTAGCTAAATTAATTAAAATCATCATTAATTCAACAAGTTATCAAAGTATATCATTAATAAATTGTGCTCAATTCTAATCAAAATCACAATTTTTATTAATTGTAAACAAGATTCTTTTACCAGGGCAATCCCAAATTTCATGAAACTTCTCAGTTCCCCAAATTATACATGAGCAAAATATTAAATTACTTCAAATTTTCTTTAAGAAATGCTAAATCAGTACTCGTACCATTCAAAAATTAGGAACTAAACTGCTGAAAAATTTCGCCAAGCAAAAGGACATCACGAATTTTTAAAAAAAAATTAAATCACTATTATTGTTACTATGATCAGGAACTGGTTCCACTATTGGCTGTATATCGCAGCATTTGACGCTTTTTTTATTTGAAGAAATTGGTCGCTATTATACTATATGCAAGCGCCCAAATTTGTCCTTTCAACATATGTCACACAAAAATATCAGTGATTTTGGACGATTAACCCCTTAATTTTGAAAAAAAAGCTCTCTGAAATTACCTTTTTTTACTGAATTTTTCATGAATATAGATTATTGCAAACAATAATCATAGAACTGATCCAAATACATTTCTGGGTCAATATTTGTAACTAACTCAATGCAACAAATTTATTTTGGACTTAAATTTATTAGCAGGATAATATATCAATATACATGAGCCTTTTAGACTTTAATACTTATGCCAAAATTAAAATCCAGAGTATTCTTATGTTCAATACATTTTAGATAGATTTCTTTAACACTATGTTAATATTTCAGTAACATGTGTATAGTCTTTATATGAAATTTATCATCGAAATTATACTGAATTTTACATTTTGATCACCTTGTGCAAATACCAATAAATGTATATTTGTTATCCATAGCAAAAAAAAATTATACATCTGTGTGACAAATTTATACCAGTCGAATTTTGAAAAACAAATGTGGTAAGAAATCCTCACACGTACCACATCATAAATAGATAGCAATCAAATATTTTATTTTATTTTTTTGTAAAAGAATTATGGATTCAAAAACTACTTTCTATTTTGACCATGCACAAGAGAACAGGACTTTTATATTCAATATATGCACACAAATATATGTTCTACAATACACACATTTTAATTTAAAAATTTTAATGCCTTAATTTTTTACCTCATTCAGAATTAAATTCTAAATAAATTATATCTTTGTACTAAAATGGTACTGCGAATAGACTTTCAAAATGTTACATATGGTAGTTTTCATTTCTAATGTTTGAAAGTGGTATTTGATTCACACACACACACATCAAGTATAGCCATTAATGAACCTGTAGTAAATTAAGATATTTTTCCATTTCTGTAATGTGTGAATGCATTTCGAACTTTTTTTCTCATAAGAATGTAAAATTATTTTGTAAAATACATTATATGTTTACCTTTTTATATGTATGTTCTCTATATAATTTAATTTAAAATAAACAAAAATTTACTTTGAAGTAATTACTGTAGACATCTATCCAAAATCCTTTTAGAAGTTTCTTTTGTGAACACAAAAATAGTAAGAATGGAGCTCGATTTTAGGTGGCGACGGTTTCTAAGTGGTTGGTATTGAAAACAAGCCTATTCAAAGTGGTCAGGACATAATAAACAGTGAGGAGATGTTTAAAATCTTTACGCTTCATCATTATTATCCACGTTTATTAAACACTCGCATTTTTACCAGGATATTAAACAAAAGATTTTTTTTTCTACAATAATCTTATCTTTTAGTGTAATCGAGCAACCATATACAGTTAAATAAGAAATTTTAGTAGGTATATTGCAAAAGTGCAAGAGCAAAATAGTCGTAGCAATAATAGTAAACAAAAAAATTTGGGGCTTGTTTGGCGATAAGTAAACAAAAACTTAATCACATGTCCACTTCATGATAATCGAGCTAAAAATTCTGGCTGTTTCCATGGTTACATTGTACAGTCACGTGAATCTATCAACCAATCACCAGATTCTCAAGTAAACGGGCTGAAAAAAAATACCGGTAAAATGCCGGCTTTTCTCCCCAATTCCAAATTGCCGGATGCCAAATTGCATGAACTTCTGCGGTCTCATAAGGCCCGTTTACAGGCAAGCCGACAAGAGACCGCAGAAGTTCATGCACTTTCGAATACCCGTTGTAGTACAAGTATTCAAAAAATGTTTTATGAAACATTAATATGTTGTTTTTTATTTTATTTTCTCTCCTTCTTTGTACTATTTCTCGCAACTACAGCATGTGCGACCAAGCATTCCTATGTAATTCCATCTCTGCGTACTCTGTACCCCCTACACTCTCGGCATATTTGTCGGTCTAGTAGCTAATTATCCCTTGTATATATATATATATGTATATATTCTGAGTTTTTTTGATAAAAAATAAATCTGAATTCTCTCTCTCTCGGATTCCTCCAAAAAATTTTATTAGATATTACTTTGAAACAAGAATATTTTTAAAACATTTTTTTTTTCATTTTGTAAGAAACACAAATTATTATTACCATATGAATTATTTTATTTTACTATAAAAAAGACTGCAGAGAAAGACTTTGTTTTGGGTTTTCGTTCATTTTCTTGTAAGTTTAAATCCACAGTTTATAGAAATTTTAGTGGTTTAATTTTATTCTGAATTAAGGATTTTAATTTAAAAATGTTAGTCTGTATTTTGTTTCAATAATGGGTTAAAATAGCTTTAAATTTTGCAATTAAAAAGAATTATTATCTTTTACTGAGTAGTAAAAAAGTACCAATAATGTGTTCATTTTAAAGTCACTCACAATGTAAAAGTACTTAATTCATTCTCCATCAACATAAATCCAATATTTCGTACCATCAAAGTTTATTTTAAAGACGGATATTGGGTATTTGGACAATAGAATTCTTAAAGACGCAATAAAAATAGAATATAACAGGAATACCCAATTCTCCAACATAAACAAGTGCCTGGATGACCTACTTTTGACCAGGACAACCATTACGCGCGTTTTCCTCTTTGCGATGAATCCGCAACGTAATTACTTCGAAAATTATCTAAATTGGGATATAAAGCTACAGATAAGATCCAATTTTTACGATCCTGACGGATGGTGATAAAATCTTAAACGTCAATACAGAACCTTTTTGAAATTCACTCCCTGGCTGTTAGAATTTCAGGCACTCGGAAAGTCGTAAATATAACGAATCAGCTTCCGTTTTTCATTTCAGGGAGAATGGATAATTTTTATGAGTATAATTTTATGACTTACCAGCTCTCATCTGTGGATTGATCGTCGGGTGTGGTATTTCATATGGCAAGCTTCCACCATCTTGAAATATGTAATACTATTTGAATAAAATTAAAAACTTCTTTATAGGTTATAAAAGAGCTTAGATACAAAATGCAATCTGATTTGAACAACTAAAAAAGATTAATGTAAGCTGTTGTCAAAACGTTATAAACATATAAGGAAGGTTTTCAAATGAATGTTAACAAGCGCACACTTGATTTCATCATATAAAACTTTAATCACTTGATGTTTTGTACATACATAAAAATTTATAGATCAAGAGCATGGTTAAAAGATGGATAAAAGTAAGATAAAAAAGTAAATATTAATAATTGATTTGTTAAGTGTAGTTTAGTTTAATTTAGCTATTAGGTATATAAGGGATAGTATTGCAGTGTAATAAATCAAAATAAAAAATTGAATGTCTATGGTACTACTTTTTTTATCTTCTATTGGTCATAAAGTACATTTATTTTAATAACATTTGGAAAACACGAAAAAATTTACTAATTTATTCTTTAACATAAAAAAAGCGTGCAAACGAATTATTTGACTGAGACGAAATTTAGTTAATGGGATGTATATGTAACGAAACGTTAACACTACTATTTTTTATAGGAAATACAACTGAAAAAAAAACAAAAAGTCAGTACTATATTGGCCTACTTCCGGTGGTGGTGCAGCTATTATCCGGCTTGGTATTGAATCATGGGTTTGTCTGATGTCCTCTTGCGGGATTGCTTATACCACAAGACTTTTTATTTGTTATCTAGATTAACGTGATCCAGGGACGTTTGAAGTCGCCTGCTCAACAGAGCTACAATATACTCTGATGTAGTGAACGATCTGGTGGGCAGCCTGTTAGTGACGTGCTGGAAGAGCAAGAATGTACATATTAAATAGGCATGCCATGTGTGGACGAGAATTAACCGTTGAAAGTAAGACTTTGAATTCAAAAGGAAGGGCCGCACTTCGAGAAATAGAATCTTCTTGACATATGATCGTGTTAAGTTGTCAAGCATGTAAGCTAAGATGACCAGTGTATCAAATGAAATAGTTTTCTTTACATTAATTCCTGGTTGTTGAGTGCATTGCAGGTAACAGTTAAGAGAGTAATTTACCATTGTACCGGTTGATTCCAGGCGCATTTACCATTGTCATAAATTACATTTATTTTTTTAATAACATTTGTGGAAGACATTGACAAAAGATGGATTGAAGCTCAACTCAAAGCTGGAATCATCGCTGAAAACAATACTCCATTCCGTGAGATTTCTGGCTGTATATGACCCACATCACTAAAAATGCACCTGGTTATGTGTAATATAAGAGGTAATCTGTCCAATTGATCGAATAATAAAGATGCGTTTGCAATTTTTCTTTCCAAGCCTTGGCAACAGGGCTGATATCCAGTGCCGAATGAGGGAAGATGTGAAACCTTTTGTTTGAAGGTGCATTTGAAGGCAGCTGTTGGAGACAAGCGCAGTATTGAAACAGCTGTTTATCGTGAAGCAAGAGATATGGATATATAGAGTGCTTCAAATTGGGAAGGTCTTCTTTATGTGCCGATGAAAGATCGGGCAGTACATCGACGTCCATCACTGAGGATCGTCATCTTTGAGGGTATAGTGATGAAAAGGATGGCCAGTATCAAGCGCAGGTATCATACCTTCCGCAAACAAAAAGTGAATCCCTGACCTCTCCTCCTTGGTGCAGATCGACAGTGGAGCTGTTCTCTTGAAAGGACTCCTACACTCCAGCGACTTCAACGAAAGACAAGAGACACGTTGTGTTAAAGTGTTGACAACTACCCTTCATTTAGTGATGGATATTAGCGCTAGTGAAAAACCTAGGGAAGAGAAATTGCAAATGTCCCTTTATTTTTGACTTACCATCGTACATTATTTTTGGTGTACATAACTTTTATATCCAATTGTTGTAAGTCAGAAATGTATTTTCAAAAGTGATTCATAGTGATTAATTTTGCATCATTTTTTTTATAAATAAGCGTGAAATATTAATACAGTATTTTCAGAAATATTAAAAATATATATAATTTTTTATTTTAAATAGATATAATTTTTAATTTGAATTAAAGGGAAAAATACATTCTTTATATCTTAAAAATACCTTCTTAGATCATTAATATATTTTAAGATTTTATAATTCTAAGAAATTAAATATTTTAATCAATTTTAATAATATTTGCTTTATTTTTCAGAAATATTGTTTTATTCACACAGAAAAACATAGTTAATAGTTAATTATAGTTCTAAATGAGTAACGAGTATTTTAATGAGTTTATTCTTTTTCTCAAACTCGAAGATAATAAGGACCAAATATAATCAATACAGAGAGCAACAATTACTGATCTTTTTAAAGTATTCACTAACGCTCTTTTTTAATAAGACTTGTCTGAATTTTTCTGAATCTTGTAGTTATTTGTTTCTCAATAATAATAAAAAACCAATAACTTTTAGAATCACTTTTATTGACTTATAAGATAAATATGAAATTTGCCTTTCTAAACTTATTAAAGTATAAAAAACAAAATAAAAAAAGAAGAAAGGCAAGTGAAAATGAAATAAAATAATGAGATGAAGCAAGATTTTGAAAAAATTAGCCACAAAGGACTCTATAAATAAACAGCGACAGAAATAAAGATTACATATTAATAAAGTCAAATCCCCTTTGGATCTGTCAGGCAAATAAGACAATAGGCTTTCTTGTGTTACACATTTTCCTTTTTTGCGATACAATTGGTGCCAAATAGAGACTGGTGATCTCTTTCTTCAGTGTTCAAATTTCCAGATATTAGAATAGGCAGAACTGTGTGTGCTTACAACCGTGAAAATTTAGCACTTTTTCCAGCAGTTAAAAAGTAGAAGTTTATTTTATTTTTAAGAAGTTATTTATAAATATTTATACTTAATCTCTCGGCAAAGACAGAAAAAAATATGTGGTATTTACTCAATTTATAACTGAAAAATTAAAGATTTAGCAAGAAAAGAGATATGTAACATATTTTACTTGTCGAATATCAACACAAAAGAAACCACATGAATACCAGGATAAATCTCAGATAAAATGAAAGCGACCCATAAATTCTGAAGATTCAGATTTGGAAAACCGTTCACTTCATTATGAGAAGTACAACAATTTTTGTAAGTTTAAATTAAGGAACACTACAAAACGTGAGTGTTGGCAACTTTCTGCATTTTAAGATATTTCAATAATACAATTAAACAATATTGAGTTTATTTCAACTATCCAATACTTTTTTATAAACTGGATAACTACATTATATCGAGAGTAATATAGTTGTTTTTCCAATGCTGTCACTAACGAGAATTTAAGCATTCTTTGAAAAAATTTTAAGTTAAGGAGAGTTGGAAAGGTAATATTTTTTTAAAAGGTGAATTTCAGGTTATTCCATTTTTTAATTTTTCAGCTTATTACCTTTCCAAAAATACCTCATTTTTATCTCTAGCTTAATTAGAAGTGCTAAAATTTTGTTTTTAAAGAATCGTCTAAACGCGAGTCACCGATTTAAATGGACAGAAAAAAGGTAAACATTGCACTTCCTCTTGGGTCAGCTTGAAGTTTGACGTCATTTTTTAAAATTTCTTTAGGGCATGTTACGAAAAAGATGGGAACTCGCCTCCGACGTTTCAAAGCAAAAATGAGGGGGCAAAAATTATCAGATGGCAAAGCATTATGTGGCAAAAATAGATTAACAGAAGCAACTATTGATCAATTGCAAACATATTATGGTCTTGCCATTCGAAAAAATTTATCAAATGTAAAGTGTATGAAACAAGCTATATGGGCAATATTTCTTCACAAAATATCTACGGATAAAAATCCACAAAATATATATTGTCCATCAGGTCTTGACACATGGTGTCAGTGTAAAAAGGCTCAATTGGAAAATAAACTTTATCTCCACAAACATAAACTTCCAGTTGCTGTTGTTGAAGCCATTAGGCCTATTTTTAGGGACCTTTCGGATCCAGAATTATTGAAAAAGTGCTTGCATGGAAACACGCAGAATCCGAATGAAAGCATTAATAATGTTATTTGGTCTCGTGTCCCCAAAAAGACATTTGTGCACATAGAAACACTTTCCTTTGGTACATACGATGCTATTGCATCCTTTAATAAAGGGAATGCAACAAACCGCTGGATATTTTAAAAAAACTTAACATAGAGCGAGGATATTATGCGACATGCTGCATGGAACATCTCGACAAAGAGAGCAGTACAAGGGTAACATATGCCAATTTACAGAAAAATAAGGAGACTAGAAAAGTAAAAACACTTAAAAGAATGAAACAAGAAGATGAAAATTTAAAAAATGCTGAAAATTTGGAATATGGAGCTGGAATGTTTTAATAAGGAACTTTTTTTTATAAAAATGTGTTTTTCACAAAATGTCACTTTTGAAGGTTCGATGTACCTTTTCTCAGAAAGTATACATCTGATGTCAACAAAACTTACATGACACATTCTTTATATATTCTAGTATATACTGAAATGAGCTTTTAGCAAAATTTTGTATACATTTTTTTTAAATAATTTTTTATCTGTCGAAAAACACTGTTTTCTCACTATACATCAAATAAAAAAAATTTAAAGAAAAACTAATGGAAATTTCAAAAAAAAAACTCATTTCAGTATAATATTAGATGTATGCTTAACTTGCAAAAAAAATTTGGGGATTGTATTTTCAACTGGTTTTTAGAAAAGGTACATTGAAAAATCCCTTATTAACATTATCAGTATAGAGCGTTCCAATACTCCTTAATGAATACGTGGATGTCACATCATTATAATATCTTTTGTAGCGAACCTCTGTTTATATAATTGTAATGGTTAGCCAAAGGAATATACATATCTTAAGCAAGCACAGTAAGCTTTATAACTCTTAATTCCAAATAAATGGTTACAGATAGTTAATGGGAGTGAGTTAGCCTTCATCACTGTGATAGAAATAACAATAAAAATTCTACTAATCATGCATATATGAAGAAATGCCCACTTACGGCTGTCTTCTCTGGACTCAGATAACAATGTTACAAATGCTATGCTCAGATACGTAGAAAATTCAGTATAAAATTCTCAAAGAAATAATTCAAAATAACATCTTTGCACCTTACTTATGTTTCCACACTCGAATTCAAAATACTTAACACAAAATAGAAATTCTAATTTGCATATATCGCGGTTCCTTTACAGAAAGAGGTTTATAAATCAAACAATGCATAAAAAGTATTTTCCCTCGAATTTAGTTGAAGGGCCCGAAGGAATCTGTTACACCTTAAATAACAAATAATCAATGAAAATAATACAAATTTTTTGAAGTTGTTATTAAGATCGAGATATTATTTTCACACGAGAATCATTATTATATACTTTGTTTATTTTTACCGTGTCAGGCATTTAAATTTTAATTAACACATTAAAAATTAAATTTTTCAACTTAATAGGTACATATTTAAAAATAGATCAAAACAAAAAATATATAAATTGGTGATAATTCTGAAATAAAGCCACATTTGGACTTTATGATCAGGTTGATGATCTCTTTGACTGAATGCAAGTCAATTTGAATGCATTTCATATGTTAAGTAAGATAGTCAATTTGAACTCATATATATTTTAAAAATATGTATACACACACACACACACATTTTATTCATTGTTAATTTTGCCAAAATTATAAAATTCATTTTTAAAGAAGTTCATGAATTTAGAAAACTAATTCTATTGAAAATTGCACAGAAACAAAAAAAATATATACAGTGCATGATGGAATGTAATTTTGGAAGTAAATTAAACTATATGAATTGGAAGATTGAGTAAAGCTAATATCTGGCTGTTGGACTATGGACTAGAGTGTAATTTAACATTCTTAAGTAAAATACTTTGATTATAATACCGTTTTTTGGGAAGGCTTTTGTCTAGGTTAAATTTACGAATATTCCAAATTTAGATTTATGAAAATAGTCAGATGCAAAACGTGTTTCAAAAGTTTTTAACAATGAGATGTACAATGAAACACATTTAAGATTTTTATGCGCACATAAATATACACATTGAGACCGTAACAAAAATTATCCGGACAGATTTTTTTATGAATGTTCGCTGAATGTCGTGGTTTCAATTTCAGTTTTTTACAAATAAAACTTATTCACAAACAAAATATAACTTCTTATCATGCATTCAAAAAGTTACTCCTTTGAAAGCTATTAATTTGAAAAAAAAAAGAAAGAAGAAATTCCAGCGTAGACTTTATCTTAGTTTCTCTAATATTGATTAGAAAGGAACATACAATTTTAAGAACAAAACACTTGTTCACATTTGTCCTTTCCAATAGAACATTTTAAATTACATTTCGTAAAATTATTGTTTCTAGTTTTTAAAAAACTGAAAGTGATAAAAAATAGACATGTGCTTTTTTTGTAATATTATTATTATTTTCTTTTTTCTCGGTCGGACAATGCACCTTTTATTACATAAAAATAAACTGTTATCTATAGGGTGACATCGTTTAATTTTTTACGAAGAATGAATTGTAGTAGAACTTTATCTTTTACAGTTTTAGGCAAACATACTGATTATTGAATAGATAACGTTCAGTGGATTATAAAAGAATGTGATCATAAATCAACAATGTTTTTATAGCTTAAATGATAAACGAATTTTAGACATTTTTAGGTAACGTAAAAAATTCATGTGAAATTTAATATGCAATACATTGCTATTCATTAAAAATAATGTCTCCATTCCACTTCGTAAAAATCAGTTACAACATGCTCAATTATAGCATTTTTTATTGTTATCTCGTCTTATATGCATGCTAAGCAAATATTTATGCTAATTGAAACAGTAAACGAATTCTTGGAAATCAAAGAGTTAACTAGTTTGATATAGTAACTAAATTACTTGCGTTACCAAGCTAAAGAAAATTATTCCTTGAAACAAAAAATTTCCTCGCTTTTTTTGGTAGTTTTCTCCAAAAGAAAAAAAAAACCTATTTTTACGTTTGGTGTTTGATATTCAGTGTGATTTTATAGCTAATCTCATTAAGTCATGTGCTTGAATTACATTCGTGATTAAAGTTCATTACTTTACTAACTAATTTGGAACATTTTATTTTTACTTTTCTCTTGATTTCTTTATTTTATTTTTAGTTAAACTCTACTTAAACAAGCAACAAGCTTAACTGTTATCCATGTTTTTTAACTTTCGTATTGATTTCTGTTATCTCAGTTACTTTTGTTCAGTTTATTGAATCATTAATATTTACTATGAGAAGTAGTAATCATTTGTGAGCATAAATTGATTTGATTAAATACTAAAATTATACATCCGTTTTTGTTAATTTCATTTTATTAAATTATAAAGTAATTAAAATATTTTAGAACGACTTGATGTAAATGTTTTTAAAAGGGTTAATACAATTATTTAAGGGAATAATGACCTAAAACAAGTAATAGAAAAAATTTATTCAGAGCTAAATGCATCAAAATAGATACTGAATAAAATTTATTTTTTCTCTTTTCAAACATAATTTTATAGTGCATAATAAAAAACCAATACATGCTAATTTTAAGATTCGCTCAAATGAAAGTGGCACACTACAGTCGGTTTGATAAATGATTTAATTCTATTAATATAAATTACTATACAAAGAACGAAGTAATACAGGCGCAATAGATGGCTAGACAAAATCACCTTGTAGGTTAGAACAAGTGTGCCACTGGTCCACGACATGGTGGATGTTCTTGGTGAAGACGCTCCGATGTTGGTTGTGGAACCAATTTTCAACAGCTGCTTGAATCACAATATTGTCCGGGAATCGTCATCCCTCCAGAGCTTTCTTGAGTGGACCGAAGATGTAGTCTCACGGTGAGAAGTCCACGCTGTAAGGGGGATGTTCGACAGCCTCCTTGTGGAGTTGTAACAATTTTTATCACGTCACAGCCACATGAGGAAGAGAATTATCAAGCAAGATGATAACCCCACCGGACAGCCTGTCATATCAGCGGTTCTTGATATTAGTTCTCAGTGTATGAAATATGCACAGTACGTGACAGCATTAACAGTCGTACCGTTTGGAAGCCTCCATGATTCGAACGATGTCTTTTAACGTGCTATCACGCAATTACACCCGCATCTGACGGGATCTGACGGTATCGCATGCATTTCTTGCACTCTGAGCCCTCTATAAGGGCCTGCGCAGTCATCTTTCTCTTCAAATTGCGAAGTTATAACACTAATGCTACTTTCATTTGGGCAACCCTTATAAAAGAGCTTGACCTATTTCTTTTTTATCTTTGTAACCTTACTATAGAGAAAGAAATATTATTAATGTAATAATATCAGAACTCCCTGTTATCTCCATACTATTTTAATGAAGTTAATTATATGCATGGATCTTTTACTTGCTGTTATTTAACTATAAAATGTCATAACTTTTCATAACCTAAATAAAACCAACTTTCAAAGGATTTTTTGAAAAAAGCTTCAGCAATATTTCACCGTAATTCTTAAAATATTAATCTACAGCAGCTTAGGAATATTCTGCAAAGTTGTTTAAGCAGGAAAAAAGGCATCCATAATGGTTAATTTCTGACAAATAAGCAAAGATATACTTTGCCATCCTTAAATAAAGTAAATCAATAATATATTTTTAAAAATATCGAGAATTGTTTTTTATTTTTATTTTATATTTAATTACACATTCAGAAAAATGAAAACATTCTGCGTTTAAAAATGAGCTTAAGTTTTCAACCTTCCCTTCCCAAATTAGGTAAAATTCGAAAATAATCACTTCTGTAAAGAATGTCAGCCAATTTTCATTTGTATTTTAAATAACTAAAATTGTTCATGCATCAGAATTTTTGATAATTAGACGTTAAGGAATGAAAATTCCTTCCTTCAAACTTAATCTTTAAAATTCATTAATTATGAAAATACACACAATTTAAAAGTATTTTAATTGAGTTACGAATTCTTAAATATTTTGACATATATCTGCAAAATTATTTTAATTAAGATAGTCATTAATATAATTGAATTAATATCTGCTTCAAAAAAAATTCTCCCTCATTTCTGATTCTTCTCAAATACATAATATTCATTTAAACTGATACTTCTTTAATGTTTATGGAAACAAATAAACCAGATCTTAAAAAGTAATTGAAGTAAAGAATTTAGTCTATTTATTAATAAAAAACAAATTATTTTGGTAAACTTAAAATTATGATATATGTTGAAAAATGTTGGCTGTCAACTCTACAGTAAAAAAAATTATAAATTGAAAATATTATTTTCTATTTATAATTTTCAATTCATATGTATGTTGCTTAATTTTATTTAAAAGCAACAAATTGTTTTCCTTATAACTTTCTGATATTTGTTTGATATTCAATTTATTAACACCTAGACCTCAAATTCAATAAAATAAATATACAAAGAAACAATAATTTTTTCTGTAAGAAAAAAACTGTTTCAGAACAAGTGAAAGGCATATTTTTTATTCTACTGCAGTTTTTTGATATTCTAATTGTGTATTTAACAACTTTTGCATAATTTCTTACACATTCAGAAGAAATGAAAACTTTCAAATTTTTTAAGGATATAAATAATCCATTTTGGAGTAAAATAGTCAAATGCTAAGCTTATTTCGGTATTTTTATTCCGAACACTTTTAAAGAATGGTCTTTTAAAACTTTTTGTCATATTTATTGTAACAATTTCCTTCCTATTTTCTTCATTAAATGTATGTTTGTAACTGCTTCTTACAATAATAAAAGTTTTCCAGACGTTTGTGGCTGTGGCAAATATGTTTCTAATCATTTAATTGATTTATTCTTGTAATAAACTAACTTCGTTCTATCTTTTACTAAATATTTATTTATGTTCTGGTTCATATTACTTCTTTTAAGTTCATTCAAACTCAGGTTTTTCATACTTGTTTTTAATAATAGAGACTAAATGCTAATGAATTTAAAGTCCTGTGTAAATTATTCTTATGGCGTTTGTGAAATAATACTTCTTTCTATTTAATATCCTACTTTTACCAGATTTTTAATACTTCTTCTCATATAATATACGATGTTTTTCTCTTAAAAGACCAATATTATTTATTGAGGTAATTACTTCATTATCTAAAAGGAAGTAAGTGAGAGATAAACTCTGATTCGTATACTTTTTAAATTTAGTGAGAGATTAGTTGTATTAAATTACTGTATCAGTTTTTTTCCCCTTTTAAATCCGTCTAATTGTTATTGCTTGTAAATATCAGCTCAATAATGAGTTTTAAATTCGGAAATTGTGCAATTTTAACTTTTCTATGAAATACTACTAGAACTATTTCACAATAGAGACACAAATAGCTAAATATTATGAAAGTTTTGGCATAAAATCTTAAACAATTATTCATGATTCAGATTTACACATAAAATCCCGTAAGCATTTTGAATTTTTCATGAATGTAAAATGTGTGAACTCCAGTATTTCCATAGTTCTACATATACTTAAATCTTTCAACATTCCTAAGAAATAATTTTAAGAACCAACATAAAACAATAATGCTTGATTTGCCCATATGTATTATGAAAACTCATAACCCAAATTTTCTAATAATTTTACAGGATTCAGCTCGTGTAAATATCCATAGGTTTTCATGAGCTGTGTCAATAAAATAAAAACAGTGTTGCAATTCTTGAAATTTTCTATTTTTTCCAAAACATGTTTCGTATTAAAAAATTTATCTTTTATGTTAATTTACCGAGAACTGCTCCATACTGGATAGTACTCTTAGCAATAATAATTCAAGATTCATTAATTATTGCAAGCAATATACAGAACTTTAAGCATTTGCACTAAAAATAATTTATTTTAAATAAATATCTCGTTATTTATAGTAATGAATAATTTTGATAAAAATCATTAGAATGGGCATTTTTTAACTGTTTCTACTGTCCAACTTCATAATTCCAGATTTTAAGATGATAAAGGTGATATTCTATATAGAAAATATAAAGTGCATGGAATAATATAGCTCATAATTTCCTCAAAATCTGAAATCAAAAACCTTTTTTTATAACCAATCAAAAGTGATTGAAAGAGCTCAGAAAACTTCCATGTATTCAAAGACAGCGATGATTTCCTGAATGATGACCCCCTATCTATCAAGTCAAATCAACAAATTTAGCTTCCGGGCTCAAGCGCAGGTTAGTATAGTAAAAAAAAGTAGCAGTACAGAAAATAAAAGACTTTCTTAAAACTAGGGAAGTTAAAGACTGGACGAATGATATATTACCCGATTCTCGAATTACGTGGGATCGTTTGTAAAGAAAAATATTGAGACGGATGAGATAAATCTTAAGGATGGGTTATGCTTTTTTTCTTTCTTTCTTATATACCTCATTTGAATCGAATTTCAGGAAATCATTGATAGACTGTACGATAAGATTAATGCTTTCTGCTCTTGAATGGCTTTGAATATAAAAACTGAATATGGTGGATTTCAAATATTCAAAAATGAATGATAATTTCCCGTCCATATAAATCGAAATTCTCTTTTTCTTCTTTGTATACGTTACATTTTTAAAAATTTAAAAGTATTGCATTTCAAATAATGTATGCTAAATTCGTAAACCTTTGCTATAATTCCAAACATCATAATGCCTTTAAATCGATTTTGTTTTCTAAAAAACCTTTTTATTGTTTTTAGATGTTTTGAATAATTTTTTTTTTTATAAACTGTCCCTTCTGTTCAAAAATCAATATAAAAAATCATATAGCAATTATAATAATTGTAATAGCTAAAACTCTAATGAGGAAATACTTTATTTTCTAAAACAACTGCTATGAAAAGTTTTGACTTTTCATAGCAATTCTCGTAGAAGGGGATTATGGCTAAAAAAGATGATTTGCAGGCAAAGGAAAAACTCTGACAATGGTATTGAATGGATGACCTTGCTGCTGTAGACTTATCAAAAGACTTGGCAAAAAAATTTGATAAGCAAATGTCTCTAAATGTATAAATAGATGACATGGGATAAATTTCGACGTCTACCACATTGTTTTCCAAAACTTTCTTGCCCGTGTCTAACTATGACTTTCTAAAATTATAATTCGTTACATCTAAGATTTATTAGAATGTAATCTTTGTAGAGTTTCTTCTTTAAATTTTGAAAAGTTTAGTGGATTCTAAAAGAGGGCTAGTTCAGATCTCTTGTCTTAAAGATTTATGACGAAATCACTATGACCAAAAAAGTAAGATTTTGAAATGGAACTTTTAATTTATCTAGAATAAAATAGCGAGTAAAACTGTGAAAGTAATATTTTGTCACACACTTGGAATTTTATCGTAAAATTTACTTTCAACAGTGAATCTAATCAAATTATATTAAAAAAGTAAGCATTGTATATATAATATTGTGTTAAAACAATTGCTATGTCTTTTACATATATGAAATAGTTTACTGCCCGCTTAGTGCGCCCAATGATATGAACTTCATTATTAACAAAAATTTACCTGGAGTATCAATAAAAAGATACTCCAAGTATTAAAAAGATCTTCATATTTACAAAACTGGTTTAAAGTTTAAGAAACAGTTCTCAGAAATTTGCTTTTTTTATTTTCAGTTAAATATTATCTAAGCTTCTTGTGCTTTAATTTTATATGTAATAATTTCAAATAAGTACATCTCTCAGGAAATTCCTCCGTTCCTAAAATATAACTTAGCTGTGCATCATGATAAAAACAAGCCAAAAAGTACGTTTTTGAATCAATATTTTAATTTTAAAAATACGTATCTTAAGATATAATTTTTTCTCACAAAAATAAATCCCTGCTTCATGGCTTTAAATTCTCATTTCATTTATAATTGAAACTTTTGTGCGTGTGTGCCAAAAAATATTGTGTCCAACATTTTATAAAAATAAATACTGCTTTGATATCTGCGATATTTATATTGTCCTTCATTATAAGTATAGAAACAAACATTTCCTCTCATTAAAATTTATGTTAAAGTAACATATCATCTTTTACGATGTCGACGTCTTCTAATGACGTCATAAATCAAAAGAACAACGTGAACTCCGAATTCTCTAAAGCATAAACAAGTGACTCCATGACCTAAATTTGACCACTACAACCACTTTCTCTTTTCCCAATGATACGTTTTGAAATTACGTCGAAAATTATCCAAATTAAGAAAGGAAGATAAAGATAAGACTCAGTTTTTATGACTACGGTACGTGATGATAAAATCTTAAGCATCAATACAGAGGCTTTTTGAAATTCACTTTCCGGCGTAGAATTTCTGGTTCTCGGAAAGTCGTAAATGCAGTGACTTGTTTCACTTTTCATTGAAAATAGGAAGGGTAATTTTTATAAGAGTTCATTTTTATTACACTACCAACATTTTCTATCTCTAGTAAATTGATCTTTGAGTATCATATTGGATATGATACTCAAGTCACCAATTCAGATACACAACACTATTTGAGTAAAATTTAAATAATTTTTACTTACAATAAATGAATGTAGATAGAAATCGTAATATGATTCAAGCAGCCTTATTTTAAAACGCAATAAAACTAAAACAATTTATGGTGCTCATAAATGCAAATGCGTATTTGTTAAGAAAGGGGGGGGGTGAAAGGGATACGTAACACATACAGGGTATACTAAAATTGACTAACAGTTTCAAAAAATTATAAAAGGATAGCAGTTAATAAAAGGTTCTAGCACCAAATTCATGCTACAGGTCATAAAATTTCCCTCAAAGCGTTCCTAGTTTTAGTTCAATTTTTTTCGAGATATGGGGCTGTAAGTTTCCCAATGTTTCTTTGCAGTTGTAATTCTGCAAATCACCAAAACACGCAAAGAGATTGATGTGAGATCTGAACAGCAAATTCTGCGGAAAGAGTTCAAAATAAGGTATTTGTTGAAGCAAAGGATTTTCTTCCATTGAAATTCCCCCCTTTCAGACAGTGTATTGCAGCAACGAGAAGATCACAATGGATAGTCCAAATTGTTAGTAGTCTGCAGTCAAATACACAAACAAGTGTACAAGACATTGAGGATGACAAGGATGAGAGCGATGGAACTCTTAGACCACACTGGTCAGCTAGCACTTGAGCAGAAGTGCAGGTCATCTATGACACAAATTGTCCATTCCCTTAGAAAAATATATAAAAAAACCGCAGTTATATGCCGATTAAGGCTACAGTTTGGACAGCAATTTTTTTAAAAATTTGTTACACACATGCTCCAAATTTTGACACTGCCAGTATTTATGTTATAACTAAAACTATATAAAACATTTGGTGAGAAAAAAAATGAGTAGTTTTTAAGAAATTTAAATTTAAAAAAAAAATTTAACGATAATTTCAAAACGTCCCATGCGTTTTGATTTTTTTTTTAAATTTCATATTTTTAACTGATTTAACTTCTTTAAGCAATTATTTAGAAATTTATGCATGCAATGTAATGTTTTATGTGATAATTTACAAAGTATGGGTAAACGCAAATTTTTATATGAAATTTTCAAGAATTTTAATGATTTTATACATAAAAAACTTTAATTTCTTCTTCCATTCTATCACTATTACTACAATGCACCAAGAAGTTATAATTACATATTAGAAGAATACTTTTGGAAAGTTTTGTTATAATCGGACAAAAATTGCAACGCATGGAACATTTTGAATTTTGGTTTCGAGGCAAATTTTTGATTTTGAGAAAAATAGCTTTTTTTATTTTAAAGGAAATTAACTTAGCTTTTTATAAAAAAAATGAAGATATAAATATAAATTTGAAATAGAAAAACACTAATATCATAAAAAATGTAAGATAAGTGCAGAATATATACATATAAGTGCAATATTTATTGTAACAGTCACATCGACATGTGGTACATATAGTAATAAAAATTGAAAAGTAAGCTGGAACTTTCTAATAATATCAGAAGTAAATTAGCATAATGTATTACATTATTATTCCATCTCAACCGGATAATATATTATATATTTCATAAATCACAAGTATAAATAAAGTATTTCAATAGGATTAAAATACAAAAATTCAAAACAGTTTCGAAGCAAATTTTTGATTTTGAGAGAAACAGCTATTTTGATTTTATAAGAAAATAACTGATTTTTTAAAAAAAAATAAAGATATATAAGTATAACTTTGAAAAACACTAATATCATATAAACATAAGATAGATGCAGTATATATATAAACGATTCTGCAGCATTTATTGTAGCAGTCACATTAGCACGTGGTATATATAGTGATAAAAATTGAAAAATAAGCTAGAATTTTCTAATAATATCTAAAGTAAATTAGCAGAATGTATTTCATCAATTAGATAATATATTATATATTTTGTTAATCACAATGAGTAAAAATAAAGTATTTCAATACAATTAAATTATAAAAATCCAAAACAGTAATAAATTCAATTACACATAAAAAGAAAACTGCTGCTAAGTCTGAAAAAAATTAAAAAGCACCGGCAATATAGGCTACATCTTTATTTGTAGTATTTCCTTTTTCTTTTCTCTCTTTTCACAGAAATGTTTTGAGAAATGCGTCGTTTATCCTGTCTTTCAGCAATAGTCAAAGAAAAACTATCATTTAGGTTTGAGTCCTCTTTTGATTCAAGTGATTTCACGTAGCCCAAATTGTGCTTTTCGACGGCATCCGTAACTGCTATTTCTAGCCTCCTTTTGGACACGAATACCTCTTTTGGGCATTTTCGCCAAATGCAGCTATGCAGACTTTCATTACAATTTTGTGTCTTGCCTTCTACGCATCTTTCCAGAATGGTGTCTGAAACTAAACGTTGGTATACAGGCATAATTTTTTCAACTACTTGTTGTGACAAGCAAGTTCTCATAGATCTATGTGACCCTGGGGTTTCACCTTTGGCTATTGCTTTTTTATAAAAACACCATGATGATTCCCCTTCAGGACACTTACCATGCGTAGGCTTTTCTTCAGTTGACGAGCAATGCATCAGGCTCGCATATATAGCAGTTTTCATTTTTTGGGTATTAGGAACAATATCTTTTATTGATTTTCTGTAGTAATTTTGCAACTTTGTTATGTTTTTCTCTGTAAGGCTTCCCTGCTTACCCCCACCAAGAGTCACCTTCTTCACCTTCCACTCTTTTACTTTGTTGCGTAACGATGTGCCTAGCCTCTTCGCAACATGATTTAAGCACTCTTCCTTTTCGATTTTTACCCCAGAACCATATATTTAATTTTCTGACAAAAATTGAAAATTTTCGAGTCGCCATCACTCAGCATGGAAACGAATCTCATTTGGCAATCACTTATTGACCGTCTCCACATAATTAATGCAGCATGCATCTCCATGGCTCCAGACGTTCCATCGAAATTTTTGTCACACTCATCCATATGTCCTTTTTGCCAAATGTGAAATTCCGCACTATCGGCTCCCATATCTCGACCAGTAATTATGCAATTATGACAGTATTTCGACAATACTTCAAAGTCAAGAACAAGTCCACTAAGGACATCGATGATTATTCCTAATCCTAGGTTAGATGTATGTCCTTGCTTTTGCCATGTACCGTCATATGACACACTCACATCAATGATTTCCTGATATTTTTGAGAAGAATCAACTTTTATCTGAGCTTCTCTAGCTGCTTGACGTGACATTTCGTGCATTTTTTCTTCACTTCTTTGTTCTTAACCGATAAGTTGTGCATGCATTTGGAAAATGTTTTTCTGTCCATTGTTGGCATGTTGAGCACAGATGAAAAAGTTTCCAAAGCAGCATGCCCTCTGCCTATGGATAGGAAGGCACTCACCAGTTTGCTGTTAATATCATGTGAATTTTTAGACTCGTTTTGGAAACTTGAATACACACTTCCATAGATTTCATGGAATGATTCACATAAAAGTTCCATTTTTGTAGAATACCCCATGGATTGGTGTTGTTTTATAACAAGGGCACAGTTTTTGTACAATATTTGTAAGGAACTTTTTGCAATAGTTCAGAAAACACAGCCTTGTGGGTGAAAATATAACTTGCCTCAGGTTGGGAAGATTTACTTGGGTCAGATAATGGATCTCTCTGTAATATAAAACTGTTTTTTTCATCAACAGTTTCAGGAGATTTCTACCATCGCTTTTTGCTATTTTCAGACAACATCTTCCTCCTTTTGGTAGGACGACTCTTAGGTTTTCTATATCTCGATGATATAAGATCCATACTAATAATTTTAAACAACAAATGCGATTTAAAAAGAGCTTTAGTTCTGAAAAGAACTTTTTGTTTTGGTAAAATCAATATAAGGTTTGAGTAAAGTTGAACGAAAAATGCAAACCAAAGTTTGAACGAATGGTAAACAAATAATGTCAATTTAGGTCTCAGATACAGTGAAAACAAAGTGTTGCCAACCTGAACTTGATAAATTAACATTTAAAAATAAAAATTAATAAGGCTTAGTCTACAGTAAATAAAATTTTTCCTGTCAAAGTAATGTAAGAAATGTAAACAAAGAGGTGTGGTCATGGATGACTAATTCGAAAATACCCTATAACTCATTAAAAAATGTATAAAACCAAAAAAAAATTTTGCGTTTGATAGAGAGGCTAATAAAATATTATAATCAGCAAAAAAATATTTTTTCGATATTTTGGTCAATTTTCCACATTTTAACTGTCTACTGTAGACTTAAGAAAAATGGTGGAGCATACGATTCCAAGTTCACATTTAAAATTCAAAGGCAGTAATCGTTTCATAATGTACCATTAGAAAAAGGAAATAAGTTTGCAGATTAGTTGCTGGGAATAATTGATGATTATAATATTACTGTGAACTATTTAATTTTCTTAGATAAACCATATTCCCATCTAAATGGATACTTCATTCAGCCAAGTTAGGGAATTTTAGGCGTTAGGAACCTTAATGTGTATGTTCAACAATCATTCTATTTGCAAAAAAATGACTATATGGGTGTGTAATTTGAAACTTTTTTCTACGTGATACAGTAATTTCAAAACGATATGTTCAATTTTTGTTTGATTGCATGGCTGTTGAAAAATGCTTTGATCGAATCATCCATGACATCCTGGCTCACGTAAGAAGATGTGAGTCCTTACCGGACGAATGAAGTTTTCAGCTTCTTGGAGGAATATTTTGATAACCTTTTGAACTCCACTAAGCAATTATTTTTGCTGAAAACTGAATTCTCTCTCTCTTGAGACCGTCAGTCAAAACATGCAATATTTCCGTCATGTGTGTATAATATCTTGAAATTATCACAATCCATATTGAAGCAGACCACACAGCAAATGCAATTAGCTATCAAATGTGTACTTCTCAAACGTAGAATAAGTTAACGTTTTAATTCCTTATTTGTTCCGTAATACTTGAACTATATTTTGCAAATTTGTCTAGTTCAATATAAGAAGTAATATTATTCATTAACGTTAACTAATGAAATGCTCCTAAGGAAAATTTTACCTTACTGAAAAAAAATGAAAATCAATATCTTAAAATGTGCTAAACAATATGTGAAATTGCGCTTCTGAGCAAAGGGAAACAGTTATATTCTTAATTTTAATCAACATTCAACTTCAATAGTACGCCGTGTGGAGCTTATTAAGAATTTGGCATTGACAATTTTTTTTATCTAGAAAGGAACATGCAATGTATCAGATAGTTTGAGTTTTTTTTACTGCTAAGGGATAAGTGGAATGGAATCTGTTTCTGTATTATAAATGCCCATGTATAGAAAGACATTAAGCAGAGATAATTCTTACCTTACTAAATGGCTCTATGTCTTACAAGATTTAGAAGTATTATATTCAGCTTCATGGCATAGATCTAAAGTGGTAAACATCACATGCATGAATAATACATTACATATTTTTATTGCCCTGAATGTTATATGTCTATTTCCTACATTTATAAGTACAAGAAATAATTGCAACACCTTAGAGAGATGCAAGAAATTATTGCGACACCACCTTTTGATGGCCTGTGATAGTTCAATTTTATAACTTATTGAAAACGTGTGGAATCTCCTACATCGAGAAATATTGAACAAAAATATATAACATCGACGCAGTTGTAATGAAGCACTTACTCAAGTTTGATACGATAAAAAACTCCTTGAACGTTCCAAAACTGAAATTTGTCAATGCTGAATTGTTGAGCTGCTATCATCAAGGCTAGTGATGACAATCAAAGTATAATTGTTAACCGATGTTGTTATATATTCTTTTTCCATTCGGGTGTCAATTTAAATAGATTTTTTATTTGGCTAATAAGCAGTTTTTTAACAAAACGGAATGAAATGGAAACATACCTTTTTGACCCAATTAGTGTTAAAGCTGTTTTTAATTTACTGCATTGTAATCACACTGTACAGATGTATTCTTTTCTAATACTATCCATATTTCATTGTGTAACTTCATTTTAGCATTTCATTTTTTTGACTGCAATAAATAATACAATTAATTTATCAATTATTACATTAACAAAACGTCCAATATACTTAACACCATCTGCTCTTAAAATAAGGGATTCATAAAAAGACTGAAAAATGTTTGAATATTTTACTTCATTAAATCACATTATTCTACAATGTAGGTGTAAGCCAAATTATATATAATATATTTATAACGCTTAGGTAATCCACGTTTGATATAAATACATAAATTTCTCCTTCTGCCTTTATTTTTTTTATGTCGGATTGTTACATAGAGAAAACATTAAAGTTCCATGCGTAATTTAAAGAGATCCATTTTAAGGACTTCCACTTCACACGGCATTCTAAAAAAACCAGCGATTTAAAAAAGTACTGCTACTTAAACTAAATATATATATATATAAATAAATATTATTTACAAATATAGTTCGAATGTATATAATTTGAATATTTACTTTACCTTAAAAATAATACACGTTCCTGTTTAAGACAATATGCATTCTGAAACATTCAGTAGCAAGACATTGAGTTAAAAATGATTTTAAGTATTACGATGTTGATTATTATATTTAAAAAAGCATGTCTCTAAAGTTATTACTGTATTGGTTAGAAATCACGAGTTAAAAATACAAGAAAGTTAAAAATTTAAAATTTCTCCTTCAAATTATAAAAAATGTTGTATTACAGTACGTTTTTCTATCTTATTTACATCTTTCATGTAGCTATAACTAACAAAGCAATAAACTTTTGGGAATTACAAATAATAAAAGGTAATTGATAAATAATTAAATTACGTGTTTGATGAAAACATAAGGTTTCCATTCTTCGTAAAAAGCAATTATTTATTTTTTATAGTGGTTTCTTCTGTTAAAGAAGAAAAATGTACAATATTTCGTTTTTTTTTATTACAGCTAACGCTTGATACATAAAGTGGTGTTATTTCATTAAGTTCTGCATTAGAATTACAATCATGATCAGATTTAATTATTTCGCTCACTAATTTGGAAATGTTTTTATCGTTACTTCGTAATTCCTTTCAAATTTATTTTATGTTAGTTACTTGACAACAAATAATATTGAAGCTGAGGTGTTTTATTGTTTTTCGTTTTCATTTAAGCTATATTTGTTTTTGTACCTATTTAATACCTACATGAATTTTATTAAGAAAAACCCTTTAGCATTTCTAGATTAATTTATACTAAGTATTGATATCAATATATATTTTAGAATAAATCAGTGCTTCTCAAGTTTTCAATATTTTCGACCCCAATTTTTAATCATAGTTTTCATCACCTACCCATTCTACAATAACAAGGTATTGAATGTAACAAAAGTGTACTTGACGTAAGAGTTACAATAAGATTTTAATTATAAACTATATCAATTATCAAGATCAGTACTAAATTTTGTATATGACAAGCTTATGGAAGGCCCTAGTACAGTGCTTCTCAAACTTTCAATATTTGCAACACAATATTTAATCTTAAATTCCACCACTCCCTCACCATACAAATAACAATGCATTGAATTCAGTAATACTATACTTTGACACTAGAGCAACGATACAAATTTAACCTCTTAAATTCCACTGGCGTATACGTACGCCTCACGCAACCGGTGTGTAAAATATCTCGAAGATATATATACGTCTTTCTGAGAGAGAAAGATAAGCACGATCATTTATGTGCATTGCTATGGTAGAATGGTGATGGAGTGCCTGTTTAATAGTTTGAGTTTTTGAGTTTCTTTGGCTTGGGCTTATTTCTCAAATTTTAGCCCAGTACTGTGTTAAAAATAATTAAATATAATCAAAAGATTTTAAAATTAACGAGAAAAAAAACTTTAGTGTGAAGAGAAAACTTTACTTTAATACTTGTATGTGTATAAAAATAATAGTGTGTGCGCGCACTGCTATCCATTAAATTATTTCGAAGGCTTTGGAATATAATAAAATGACCTTGACAGTGTATGCGAAGGACTTCTTTACTTATTCCTTTTCTGCCCCCCCCCTTATCCCACCTTCCAATACGTCCCATGCATGCGCCTATGTGAAAAACGGAGGCATTTGGGAGCGAATCACGTATGTTTTTTCGACAGTAAAGGGGTTATTTATAAGCCATACAAATTATCACGATAATTGTTAATTTTCGTATATAATTTTATATATGACAAGCCCATGGGGAAACTGACAATTATTAAACTCGTTCTTAATTTATTATTGTCAAATTAATTATAAAAAAATACATTGTGCAGTCTTAATACATTTATAAACTCTTTATATAAGTGTAAATGTTAATTTTGTGTTTTATTATGTCAGAATGTATTTTGTTTGTTTGTTTTGGGTAAATTAATAATTTTTTAATATAATTTTTTGTTTTTGACTTTTCAATATGCTCTCACCTCCCACTTTGGGATATCAGGTCCCCCTAAGGGGCATGCTCCACAGTTTGAGAAAAGCTGGCGTAAATTATAGTAATCTAATAAAACATTTGTACTTTTAAGTTATTTTTAATAGAATAGGAAAATAAATTTTCATAAATATTTTGATGTTGGCATGAATTAAAACTTGTTTACAGAAGTTTTTTTCTTTAAAATTAAATGATGCAAAATGTAATATTAAACATCTTAAAAGAAAAAGAAATATGGAAATGCAAAATAACTGCAGAAGGAATTAAGTCATTTCTCAAAATAAATATCATTAGGGTAGTACTTTTTTTTTTGTTCTTTGAAGCTAACTTCGTAAAAGTATTTAATAAAATATAAATTTGAAGAAATTTAGTGAATTTTTTTTAAGTTTAAGTTGCTGTGTTTAATACAATAAAATAGTTTGTATGATTTTTTTAACTAAGAACATTTGTGTGTGTGTGTTGAAATAAGTTATTCATTAAAATTAAAATACCTGAGAAATGCGCCGCATGGTCATTGTTGTTTCAATCGAATCGAGAGTTAGAATACTTCTTCAGTAAAAAATTCGCCGTGTAGACGAGTTGATGCAAACTAAATGTGTGGAAGTTGGAAAGTACGTATATTGGCAATATGTGATAAATCAAACAGTGGTGAATCATTCCTGGTGTGATTGATTCAAATTTTAGACCTTCTTCAGCAAAAGCCTTTGTGTTGCCTCCAAGTTTAAACTTTAAATAATAAAACCACATATGAAAAAAAAATATTTATGTCCTTCCTAATCTTTCTCTTCTTTCTTGATTTTTTCAACTAAAATTGATTGAGAAATTAGTTAGTTATGATTGCTTTGTAATGGTATATAAATTAAATGTTTATAGTGAGTATATCCAGCTAACTTTACATCATGCGTGTAAGTTAAAGAATACACTAGATAATAATCATTAATTAATACAAAGTGTACATGTTTAACTAAAATACTTATTTATATTTTTGATTTGTTTTTTACATTTTATTGCTTTACTTGGGAGCTAATTATCGATGCAAGTTATCGCTTACTTAATCTTAGAACTTTATTGATCTGTTATTTTTCTTAGTAGCATAAATGTTAAGCAATTAAAATTACAAAGCTCTATGATGATTATTCTTTGCAAACAACAAAATATTTTTATATTTCTCAAATAAAAATACGACAATGCATTTTTTTTTTAAATGAGCATATTTATATTTGCAAACATTTATTATGACTGGTGAAGTCAACTATTTTCTATATACTCAATAATAAATATTAATAATAGGTTTGTATATCTTCATAAAAAGGAGGAATGTTGCTGTAAAACAATAGATTGTGGCTTTAAAGAAGAGTCGTGAAAAAAGGCCAAGTCCTATCCTAAGATGTCAAGTGTTTGAAGAAGAAACATTTTTAATCATATAAATATAAAATGTATAGTACTTAAAGTTTAATTTTTATAATTATCAAACTATCATTTCATGATAAAAAAATATATTTTTATTTATGTTTTCACTAACTATATAATGCACTTCAAATATGCCAAATAATTTTCATGCCAATAAATTTTCTCAGTTAGAGTTATTTGAAATACGTGTTCTGCTGCATAGTTAAACCAGGGATGGCCAACCAGCTGTCGAGCTATAACTGTGGCACGCAAAGACTTAGTAAAACATTAAAAACTTTGAAAAAAATAACAAAATATAACAATTTTTTTTACAATTTTACTAAGATGTGATTGTCACAGACATCACAGACAAAGAACTTGGATCAACATATGTTTGTAAAAAAAAATTTTCTATTATGAACATAAAATCAAAATATCGCTCAAAACTATAGCTGACATGCAAGTAAAACAACTTAATTTTGCTTGACTCTTGAAGAGAATATTAAAATAGATGATTTAGTTAAAAACTACAAATTCAAAAGCCACATTAAAAAATATTGACTGTTTAATAATTATTTAGAATGTAAGGTTTCAAAAGCTACTTATTTTTATTTTATACCTAATGCAACTGATTTGGACCAGTAAAAAGTTTATTAACAATAAAACCTAAGTTTGTACTTTGCCTTATTTATCATATTTTTTTAAAAAATTTCCATTACTTAGGCTAGTATATTAAAAATAGTTATTTGCATATAATTGCCATATAAAACTTACAAGTAACTTTTTTCTTCACCTTGTTTAAAAAGTATAATGTGGCACACATAATTTATTTTATCAGATAGTGGCACTCTTTTCAAAATGGTTGGCCACCTCTGTATTAAACAATGTCAAAAATTAAAACTTAAATACATACAGAAGTTAAAGGAGATAAAATAATTCAGTTTATGGAATACATAATCATCTAGGTTGAGTATTTTAAGAGAAAAAGAAAAAATGTATCTGAGTTCCTTTTTAAAATTTAATAAGTTTATTGCTACAAAAATTATAAACTTTTAATTACCCTGTGTTTTCTACGATTAATAAACAATCAGAAATTCCGAAGTTTTTAATCCTTTAATCTGTAGCCAAACGCGTAGATCCTCAAAGTATCTTGTAGTTTCATTAAGAATTAGCCTTATATTTCTTAGGAGTCTATGATCTTCGATAGTTTAAGAAAGGCTAGGAAATTCTTCAAGCAGAATAAAAAGTACGCAGCTATAAACTGCAATCTATCAACATAAAAGAAAAATGCGTTTTATTAAGGAATAGAAAAATATAAATCAAAAAGAAATCATACGAAAGTCTACATGGCATTGATTTTCTTACATTTCTGACAATCAAACGAGAACTATCATTCAGAAAATCCTGGAAACTCATTCGTGCGCGTAACAATTACGGCATCTTACATCCTCACATGTACAGAAAAATGGGTGAACCTAAAGGATATCGATAAAGTTGAACGTTACTCAGCAGTTTTTTCCTATACCAAATGAGTTAACCGTGTTTAGAAAAAGGTTTAATCAGAGGGAAGGAAAAGTTTAATGCTTCCCAATTTCTGTTTTCAAAGCTTTTGAAAATGCATGGATATCATGTGAAGGTTAAATTTAAAAAACATTATGTGAGTAAGTTGTGATTTTTGTAAAGAGCATAATTTCATTTAATAATGAGATATTAAAGAAATATTTCAAAAAAAAAAAAGTTTTGACTCTCTTCTGCTTATTTTTTATTTAGCAAAAACTCGAAGTAAGTTTGCGGTATAAGTTTCTTCATATAAAGCATATCCCCTATTTGATTTCAACAAAATTAATTTGTATGCTTTCTTTCTTTCAGCACTTTAGAATGCTTAAAATATATTTTAGGATTATGTGATAAAATCAGTTTTTGAGAAACAGGTACTTAAAGTGAAAAAAAATCTCACGTTTTGAGAAATCAAGCTTTAAAGTAAAAATTTGTAATTTTTTGACATTTACTTCTTTAGTATTTTCCAGAAGTATATGAAGCATCTTTTTGCTCTCTGCTCATACAAAAGTCCTCTAATTTTATTTTTTCATTATTTTTAATAATTTTGTCTTTTTTGGGGATCTTCAGATGCCTTCGTTTAGCTGCATGAATCCTGCGTATATCTTTGAAACATGACATACATTTATAACTTTGTTCAATATTACAATGTTTTAAGATCATTAATTTTGCTACATGACTCATATTGAACTGTACAATAACCATATTTACCCCTAATTTTAGATTTTTTAACTCCACAAATGTAGATCTTGGAATCACTGACCATAGAGTGTTATTAACTGACTCGTCTGGGGGTTCTGAGTATTTCCATGTAAACATTTTCTTAATACCTAGGAACTCCTAGATATCTAAGAATTGACTTCATTAAATTCATTATGGTACATAGCACGTGTGGATGTGTTTATAATTATAGTGCCTTTCGTTATATTCAGCTACTGTCTTTTGAAACTTATACCAGGTATTTATACTCGCAGAACACAGTCCATGTTGAGGGCTCCATTTGAAGACATAAGATGAAAATAAGCAGTCCAAGCAATAGTTCGCATGCTGTGTGTGTGGATCACTGATACTACTTCTAATATCCTTACCGTAATATGTTTGAATTTTTTATATCAAAATGTTAGTTCCGACCATTTAGGCTTTTCCATCACTTAACAGTTTTTTCCTACGTTTTGCTTTTAAGATCCAAAAGATCCAAAGATCCTTGTACCCATACACTTTTGTGGATAAGCCCAATACACTCAAATTTTTCACTTGAACATCATACAGATTCGCACTCATCAGAAACTTATGAAAGGAGTAATATAGTTGATTCTAGCAGAAATCATTTGATGAGCATCAAGGAGTAACTTCATTTAAAAAATTAATAAAATATTTCTAATTATTGTATTGCTTCATATCATATAAAATTTTAAACTAAAATAATTAAAGTTTTTGAAAAAATATTTTAAAAAATGTGAAAATCGAAAATTTATTGAAAATTTATGTGCCCTGACCTTTTTAAAACCTTCCTGGTTAGATCTCAGGGCATGGCAATAAGTATTGACCTGCTGAACGATTCATTCGGTCTAATCAAATCCCATATAATATCAGATGACTATGTAGCATAACACAATAGGCAAAATACTTATGTCCTGGAATACGTTGAAAATTGCAAAATTTATTGTGGATAAAGGCTTCTCAAACCTATATTATTCCCATTTTTTGTTTGAAACCCTCTTTCGGATGCTTTCCATTTGTTGTCCTAGTAATCTTTGTAACCATCGGGATTGTCAAGGTGAAATTACTTTTCCCATAAAATAAAATTTGCTTTTACTTGTGACTTTCCAAGGTATGATACTTCTTGATCATTTCAGTTTCTCTTCTCTTTAATGTTTCAGTAACTTTGGTATGTTGTCTTCATTTTCATTCATTTTATATTAATATATGATTTTAAACTCTCCCAATCTGTGGTGTGAAGTCTTTTCTATTAGTCGAAATACCTTTTTTTTTAGTTTCTTTTCGAAAAGTTTATCATCCATTGTTCTTAAAATCTTTTTTCCCCTAGATCATTTTATTTTGTTTGAATAAAGTTATCTAATCAACACACAAATAAAATGTTTCACACTTTCCGTTTAGGTAATTCTTAAACCCTAAACATCTTATATTTATGTATAGATAACGATAACTAATCTTTAATTTTTAGGTAATGATTTTACAAAATACTAGCACATGCGTTTAATATCAATTTTGAAGGAATACATAATAAGTTAATTTTTTCTGTAAGTTTTATAACTTCTTAATGTACATTTTATTTAACTTTTAGAAAAATGACTAGATTTTAAGATTTTTTTTAAAGTTGCAATTAGCTCAGAACGTTTTTCATGGCCAGTTTTGCATACAAACACTAAAAAAATGCATATTATGTTTTCTTAAGCAATGCAAAAATTCATTAGTGCTTTTATTGCTCCTGATTAGCAGTGATATGCTTTAGTGTGTAATACGTTCCAAGCAATGAAATTTCAAATTATGCTTCACACTGAAACAAAATTAGCCAATTAAGGATTCTTGTCTCAAATACAGTTAGTTAAAATAAATTTATGTGCTTAAAAATGTTTTAATTAACTACTCAATTTATAATTTTGATTTCAATACCATACTTAATGCTAAAAAATAGTTGGATACAGCATTGTAAAGAACGAATATTGAGAGTCAACATTATGAAATACATGCGAAGAAGTAATGTTGCACACATAAAAATTTCAACCGTATTTCTAATGATGATCTCATGAGTCGATCTTATCTTTTCAAAGAAATATCTTCTTTTTTCAGTAGCTTTTTCTGCATAAAAATAAGAATTTTTAAACTATAAGTGTAACCTTTTAGAAATTTAAAATATTCGAAGGATTCACCGTTTCAACATTTTTTCTTTTTCTGTCAATGTATGTAGACACAATGCTTGGAAAGCAAAGAAGCTGCAATATTATATTTCCATATTAGACCTTAGTTTTTGTAAGCTATATTTCCACATAAAATATTATTACATTAATTTTAAATATTGCTTAACTCCTCTGATATACATATATATATATATATACATACATATATGGCTTTTATTACTGTAAAATATCAGTAGTTAAATCATTCAAAACGTTATCACTTGAACAACCGGGTTTTTGTACATATTATAAGAGTCACTAAAAAAAACAATCTAAATTTTTATCTTTTATCTTAGGGAGTATTTCAGAAATAAACTAAAAAAGTTAACAAGAGTGCGATATTCTTTTTAACTCTTAAATAATTCATTTGCTTAGGTAGACTTATTTTTTTAATTCCGCAATATTTTAGTGCACAGTTAGTGTAAATTACATTTATTTTTGCTTTATTTGTTGTTTTATAATGGAAAATCAGGTAAAACTATCTTAGGAATAAATATATTTTGAAACAAAATTTATGTAACTAATTCGTTTATTAATCTTTATATGAATGACATTTATTAGTGTTTAAATTGTCATTTTTAGTATGAATCTTACTTATACTATAACAATGTAATTGTATTAACGAAATTAGTTTCAACTATTACATTTGAATTGTAAAAGTTATACTCATTTAATTAATTTTGATAAATTATTAATACTAATATGGACCACAAAATCTAAAGCCTTCTAAATTATATTTGTTCATTGAAATCTTTTCAGCATCTTCAAATATTCCACATACATAAGCATTTTGTCAAAAAAAAGGGAAAGAAAAAAATAAGCTTAGGATTTTTTACCCCTTTACATTCGATATACACAACAGGCCTTTGAATCAGAGATCACATGGAGCACATGTCAATCTGAAATCCAAATTGAATATCTACATTGAAGCTCTACCAAGCATGCAGATCAAACGCTGGCCATACATATGGTACATATGCTTGGATTACGGCTTTTCGATATTCAGTATGCGTCATTTTCTTCCAAAATGCGATCAACCAAACTTGCATGAGTAAAATTCCAGAGGCAAACGCATCCAGTGAAGAAAAATCTTTTCAACCAAATCTAATACCTCATTTTTCAGCAGGCCGTCCATATTTTATTTTCATTTTTTCCCCTCCTTCTGCCTTCCGGTGCATTTGACGGCGGTGATTGACCGAAAGGTATTATGACTCTTTTTCTGCAGAAAGAGGGCTTTTTTTAGGAAATTTCGATTGCATATATGGCTGAGGGAATGTACTTACTGTATTTGCGTAGGAGGGGAGACTAGAAAAATCGTTGCATTAGCTTTTAATACAATTTAGCATGCATGAATAGCGATCCAAAATAGAAACTCGGTGCTTCGCATTCTAAGATAAAATATATACTATAGGATGCTAAGAAGTATCTGGGTCAGGATCTCCTGAAGAAGAGTAGAGAACATATTTTCATTTTTATATTTGAAAGCTAAACAGAAAATAAATGCATGTTATTGCACACAGAATACTCTGGAGTGAACAAAAAACATATTTTTAAGTTTTCGATGCATGAGTGGAATAATATTAAAAAATATGTATTTAAGAGGCCATCAAAAGTAAACTAAATAATGTAATAATAAAATAGTTATATATCTCTATTTTTTTAAGGTTCAGTCATAAAAAATATAGTAACAATGTAAAGACGTCATTCGCATACAAAGTAGCTAGATACTTTTTCTGATGTGCTAACAAATGTTTGACATTATTTATATATATATAATACTTAAAAAGCTTTCATAGTCACAAAATGGAATTATTTGAATTGAACAGACTTTTTTAGTGTAATATTGAGAGAAAAAATATTAAATCATAAAAATACACATGATTTAATTTTTAAAAAAATTAAAGTTACTGTTTAATATATTACAAAGAAAAGTGCTCCGCTAAGTATCGTTTGAATTTTTAATATGTTATTGAAACACTTGATGTGAGCCATATTGATATGACTCGATTTGGTGCTTTTATGTGCGAATGATGCTTCACAAACATCATAAAAAAAATTCTTAATTTCCTTTAAGGTAACTGGGACGACTCCAACAAGGAAAAATGAGCTTTTTTTACACCAAATTTAAATGGTTCTCAGTTACTTAAATTAAGAGCAACGGAAGTAAAATTTTTACGTTGAATTATCTGCATATTTATGTACCTGTTAATGTAAAAAAAATTCATTTAAATTACAAATAAATCTGTATGAGCAATAAATATTCAATAACGAATTTTTTTTTTATTTTCGAGGCATGTTCTTACATACAGGTACACTTAGCATAAAATCTACTGCATGTATAGCTGTTAAATCTTACAGAGTTTTGGCAAAGTTAAAAATCCACAAAATGAATGAAGAAATTTAAAAAAATTTATTTATAAAAATTTTAATTTAGTAATTCAAATTTACTTTAAATTTTATGCAGAAATTGTGCTATATCTAAAATTTCTGAATGTTTATTTAAAAAAGTTTCATTCATTTTTTAAAAAATTTGTGAGTCTTTGAATATGAAAAATATAAGCACTGTAGGTAAAATAGATTTTGAGAAAAGTGTACCGGAATCACCAAAAAATGCATTTTGAAAAAATTGCAATTAAAGATATTTTCATCTATGATTTGCAAAAAAAATATTTTCTAATACTATATAAAGCCAAACCATAATTAAATGGATTAGTGTGCATAATTTTTCAGTTTTTAATTGTAAGTTTAAAGTTCTAGATTACTTAGAAGTCTTTTTAATTGCTCTTTCCTTACTTCATCCACACGTGTTATCAACGATTCACACCTTCTTTCTTTTAAAATACCAAATTTTTATGTCTGTAAGTTTTAAGTATTTTTTTTAAATTTCACTTTGAACTTCCTCAGTACAGAATACTACAGAATTCCTTGCATATATTTTTATTGTTATAAAAATACACAAAGAAAATGTCTTTGATGAATTTAAAAAGTTAATTTGATATCTAATTTAAATGGAACTAAATTTTAAAAATTATAATAAAATAATCTCTGTTTTTGTACTTACACGTATGACCATTTATGTATTTTAAAGTAAAACCAACAGCTATAAACATATAGAGTTAGTCATGAGCATTCAAATGTTAACAATAAACAGAAAAAATGAAATGTATATATTACAGGCTGTGTATTTAATTTATAATAATCTTCAAGATCCATTGTGTACTTACTATATCCGTCTGATTTATAATTTAAGAACTGCACTGAGTTTTATATATATAAACTAGACATAATTAACATTTCAGAAAACAAAGTTTTAAAATAAAATTTTGTAACTATTTATTTAAATTTTCCATAATTTTTGAGCAAAAAAAATGTAGAATTTTCAATAAATTTGACTATATAATACAAAAAAATTATATTCTGTGAATAGAAAAATTTAGTTTTTACAATACATATTATATACAAAACGAATTTTGAAGAAAGAGTACCTGAATCATAGTTACATCACATTTGTTTACAATTTTAAAATTCAACTTTCTGGATTTCTATTTATCTAATTCTCATAAATAATGCATCTACAGATGCATCAAAGTGTCCCCTATTTTTTAAAAGTAAAATTTAAAAAAATGAAAAATTTGAAGCATTTTGACATTTTAGTTACCTTAATAACTATCAAATATACTCAATAATTCAAATATTATTAATACGTGCTCAATTTCTCAAATATTCTTGAATAGTGTAGGTAAGTTATTCATTATTACTCGTAAAAATTATTTGCGAATATCAACAACTTATTCCACCTTTTTATGGAGAATCACTAATTATTTTTAAACCTTAAATGAGCAAAAGGAAATGATCACTAAAACTATAAAATACAAATGCGACTCTTCTTAAGGACTAGCCTTAAATTTATAACAAAGTTGTCTGTTCTGAAATACTTGTTATATATTTGAAAATAAAATGTATTTCATTCTGGAAGTATATATATATATATATAATACATTTGAATGCAATATTTATTTAAATAACAAATATTAGACTCAGAAAAATGTCTCAATTCTTCTAAAAAGGTATTAAATTAAAATTCTGGAGAAGAAACTGAAGCAAAACTTGAGACTGTATTTTCTTTCATAATAATTATTTCCAAATAAAAATAAATGTTTCTCTTTCTTTCATAAAAGCATTAATAACCTTTGAACAAGAGTTTTTATAGTTTCAATATGTGAGGGTATATAAAATTGTGATCTCACAAGTATTTTGAACGTGAAGGAAAATAGAATACCCAGAGTTTTATAAATATGTTTAAGATTTTTATTCATATTTAAATATTATATATATAAATATATATATATGTATATTGAACAGATTTTGTCCCATCATCTTTTTGTGACTGTAGTGTTGGTGGCGAAGGAAATTTTGAGCATGTTCTCCTTCTTTGTTCCAAGTTTGGTATTGAAAAAAGAACTTATAATAAGGAATTTAAGGAATTAATATAAACCGACCTCTAGATTTTCACAAACTTATATCTACCAGAAGTCTTTTTTACCATTTCTATAAATTCACTGTAAGCATTTGTAAACATTCATAACTTTTAAAGTTTCTTTTTTTCTTTTGTAATAAGTTTCATACTTACTTCTGTAAACCCCGTGTGATACCTTCGGAAACACAGAGAAGTATAAATGTTTCCAACAGAACTGTGTTATAAATAATAAAAAAATAATACTCATAACCTTAAATGGTATTAATATTTTCGAAATGAATTATAACTTATGCTTAATTTGATTTAAAATTTAATCTTTTTTAACGTAAAAGTTTAAACACTTTTTTGAAAAATATAAGACACTAACCCAATTGACATCACTAACTTTAGTACTAACTTCGTTCCATATATACATTAATGTTATGGATGCAAATATAAGGAAAAGAAACAATATTTTATTCATAACATTTGCACCGATAATACACTCATGTCCAGAAATTAAGAAATTAACAAGTCTTAATTATATACGTTTTATTATTTCCCATGTAAGCGTGATATTTAATGTTTTGTAAATGTGGAAGTGTTTCACAAGAAATAATTTTCACTTTTGTGTACATGCTTTCATGTAAGGATAAATGTATACCTCTGATATTAAGTACTCCATTAATTTATCTTAACACGTTTTAAAATTATAATACATGGAAAAAATATTTTTCCTTTTCTCAGAAAGAGATCATAAATAAATATCTCTCGTCAATTATATTCCGTATCTGGACAATTTTTTTACTAATACAGTTGTAGATAAAATCCAAGTTTAGTATTGAAATACATAGTAGTCTGGATCTCATGTAAGTCATTAAGTAGTTTGCGAAAAATTTCGAACATATTGTACAGAACCCAGCTCAAAATATTTCTCTAGGCACAGGCAATGGCTCATTATTCTATGATTCTAGATCTACTCTTGAATTAATTGTTAAACATTAACTCTTTGTAGAAGGAATGTTGCCAAGCATTTCTAAATTGGAGCTAGCACTCCTGACTTTGTTCTATTCTGTCGTCAAATTACAATTATAAGTAATTTAAATTCTAAAATAACCCTTTGTGAGCATTATATATTAAAATGTGTAACTTTAGTTGAAGTGATTTTTAAGTTTATTTGTACTTTTTCTTGTTTCTTAATTATTTTTATTAAGATGTATTGTTGGAATATAAAGTACAAATAGTTATTTACTCGTTATATTACTTCGTATCGTATTAATTCTTTAGTCTATGTAATTTCATGTAATTTAAAATCAGATGGAGTAAATTTTTATAAGCTTTTAAGTTTTCGTACTAAAAAAGTATCGAATGAAAGTGTTTGGTTTCATTTTTATGAACAGTATTGTTGCGTTTTCCTATTAATTTTGCTAATCTGAATTTCAAATTTTGATCTATTAAAAATTATATTCTACATTATGGTTTACGTTGTATTAGAATAACCATACTCTGTCTTTTTTCCCTGATTCACACATACATTACAACATTTTCACTCGGTTAGAAGCATAAGGATTATTTTTAAAAAAATTATAGCCCTAGTTTTTATTTACTAAACACTGCAACTAATAAAACTTTTAATACAGGAAACTCTTTCCAACAATCTCCTTTATATTAGACTTGTAAATGCTACATACCATTTAAAAAATTCTTCAAAATGAGAATCAGTAAGCATGTTTTTGTCTCAGTGTTCCTTGCATATTTCATCTTGAAGTACAGTTATTTGTTGTTGTGGACGTAAGAAAAATTCATAAACTCTATCACAGTCTCGTATTTTTCACAAGACGGCGTACTTCTGTTCCCTCTCTGGCTTAAAATTATTTTTTAGTTTTACCGCTTATTCTACATAAATAAATTGATAACATAGCTTTGATTCATAACATCCCAGTACACCAACCAACGTGTTTATTTTTGGTTTCAAGTACCAGAAAAATGTTCTGTTGGGAAAAAAAGCGCGTATTTTGGATTTTTCTTAAATCCTAAAATATTCCTTTAAACTTTTTGGATAGAGCAATTGCACACAATTTAAAATAACTGCATGGTTTTCTGGAGAAATCTCAGTTGTCAGTGCTGGAAAAATGTCCCATTTTTGACTTTCTTAATATAAAATGCTTACTTTTTTATAAAGAAAATATTTTAATTTCTATTTGTGATATTATCTTGTCTTCACCCTGTAAATCACTGTTAATCTTCTCCTTAGTGTCACACGAAAAAGCTATAGCATACCACATTTCATTATTCCTAAGTTTACTGCAGATTGTATTGTTTTATTGTAAAAACAATAATGTTTATTTTCGCAAAGAAATAGAGATTTTCCAAAACGTTTCTTCTGACTTTTGTAAAATAAGAACGTAGCTGCATTTACTCTTACTTCCTCTAAAAGATTTTTGAATTTTCGATGATTCATTTCACGTGTTTGAAAATTATTCAGTAGGATTGTAACAATTTTAATTACAGTTCCTGTTTTACGATTAGTATTATGTGCAGCCAAGTTTTCTATTGAATAATGCTGTAAAAATTAGATTTTTTCAAATATATTTCTGCTCTGACAGGTTAATAAATCCAATTTTGGACTAGGTCATCGTTGGACAGTCAATGGTATTGACAATGGTTATATCTATATTGTCCTGCTATCGGAAAGAGAAAATAATTTCGAGATAATTTATGCTTCTTGTGTAACTCTTCAACGTAGTATACTTCAAAGGAAATATATTCGTTAATTAAGTTTTGTTCAGTACAATTATTAATAAATATAAATAATTGTTATGTTAGTGAAATATATATTTTGGAGTCAAATCTAAGCTAAAAACCTACAGTTCTTAAGTTTTCACTTACGTTATCACAAATATGCTTTGGAATACCTTCAATATGTTTAACTTAGGTTGAATCTAACAGCTAAAATTTCTCTCTTACTATTCAAAACAGTAGATAAGAAAAAAATTATGGAATTCTCTTGCGCAATTTCTACAGTATTGGAAGTTTCCATATATTTACCAAAAATATTACAAATTTCATTAGATATCTTCGCTTCCTCAATACCTTATGACATTACCACAGATATAACATTTTGTTGTTGTTGTAAAGATTTCTTTTTAAAAAAAAGCTGATTCATCATTTCTTGTGAGAGATTCTTGAGAAAAAGTGTCATCGATCGATCTGTGTCTGGTGGAAAAACTACTAGAAAATCTATAATTTTTATTATAACATTTTCGCGACATATCAGACAAGTTGTTGAGCTATGTTTGGTTTTACATTAAAAATAAGCTAGTTCCCTACTCGTCGTGAAACAATCAATTTTCTTTGGATAACGTTTACTTGAAAATACACTTTTGGTGTGATGAATAATTGAAAATTCGAGTTTTGCACATAAACAGCCACTACTTCAATGCCATTTTTTATTTCTACAGGTACAAAGAGAGAAAAAATCTCGTAATTCATACCCATGAAATATTAAGGCAAAATAAACTGACAGATATAAATGAATGATAATTTTCACCATAAAATTTTTAATGTATTGTTCTTAAATTATCGAATTTCTAATGCAATGATTCATGACCGGGTCACTCATAAAGTTTTGGTGGGTCTCAAACTGATTGTGCTTAGACTAGGGCGATACAGCTGTCATTGAAAATGAAACCGGGTATAACTATCTAAGTACTTAAGTTTATATTCCTTGCTGGAATGAATTTCCACATTAAACCATAACAGAACTTCAAAGCTGTTTTAAGTTTATTTGCGATGGCTCATTATTGGAGTCTACAAGTGCTAATAAATTCAGAATTCGAATGTGGAATCTACTTGCGTGAAAGGGATTATTATATCAATTTACCATGACCACAGATGGCAAAACACCTACATGAAAAGCATTGGTTATCAATAGAACGTCCGGGATTTCGATTACCCTTAAACGTCTACCGGTGTCTTTTCGACAATGCGATATAAATTATATAAAATAATTGTAATAAACAAAAAAAAATTTCAAGGCTAATCTACAATAGGGCTTAGTTTTAAGACGTTTTAATCTTATTTAATGTATATATCATATATTATGACCCTTTATATCATACAAGATTGATGTTGACATTTTGATTCACGAAGTCTGTTAGATCACTTCTTTGTCTCAAAACATTTCGAATCGCAAATGTGCGAGGAACATTTCTATTAAGGTGGTATATATTATGTGTCATTCTTAGAGACATATATATCATGATTTCCGGGAATATTATCAATTACATCCGCACTTTCGGCAGATTATTCGCAGTAACTTTCACTCAATCGTATGTCTTCATAGGAATCTAAATTAGAGCAACACAGCTCAGAAGTTATTCTCAGAAATCTCTCGCAACAATTTAACAATTTCATCAGTTCTTAGACCTTTTCTACAAGTCATCGTTTCAGAGTGCCTGTTCTGCACAAGATTCGAAAATCGAATGATTTTTTTTTATGAGTAGATAAGCAAATGCTGTGCAACGAAACACTTAGACACAACTAGTTTGGTATATACTGCCTCATTTCCACTGTGAACCCAATAACACTGCATTCAAGGCCAAATAATTCTGCGATATTACTTCCGAAAATTTATCTTACTAATGGGATCAACTAAGTGAACTATCTTTTGCTGAACGACAGCGTTTTTACGATAAATTGCCTTAGTGTCGAAACGACACCAGCGGAAAATTTAGTTGCAAAATCTCACCTAATTAACCTAGAACCACAAAATGTTTTCTATGTAATCACCATGGAAAATTATTAAAAATTACGAAAAGTTTTCAAATTCCCTGCAAAAATGCAGAAAGGAGAACAAACAAAACCAGTTCCGATGTCCAATCAACACAGATGGACGCTCTAGTGTTAAGAAATAGCACTATTGAAAATAAAACTAATACAAAGGTTAACGAAATATATATTATTTTTTACCAATTTTATATTATTTAATCTGCAAGAAAGTATTGCTGTAATTAAGATATTGCAACATATCAGGATATTTTAGTTAAAGTAAATCACATTGATTCCTTAATTTTCATTAACCTTTAGTATTTTATAAGTACGTTGTTGTAGTTTCTGTAACAGTATCCAGTGACTTATTATAATAGTAAGACTATACACATTCAAGCAAATGCAGAATACTTCAAAACTTTCTAAATGTATGATGTATCATTCAAACCTAATAGCCATTGCTTTTGAAAATTATTCATGATAATCACATCAAAATATTCTAATTCAGTGACGATTCAAATGTTTTACATAGTAAAATGTTCAGCAGGATTTTGACAATAATAATTCAAAAATCTACAACCGTGCTTCATTTCGTATATTTGAGTATTACTTTCTAATGTTTAAGAAATAATATTCAAGGAAACTATTTTAAAGCATTTATTTATTTCATGATATGTATATTCATAGATGATAAACTCAAACCAAGGAAAATTGAATAAGCAGTCATATAATTCATTAGAAAATAATTAAATGCAATGCATCTTTAGAGAAGAAATTTTTAATTCACTATAATAAAGTATATTAATAAACACAAAATGAATAATTAGAATACAACTCGTTTTACAGGAATCTCAAATGATGTGATTAACTTATTTCATGTTGTAAAATGCACGGTACATTTTAAGTAATATCGAAAAGCAAGTACCAATTTTTTTTTTAAATCATTAAGAAATTAAACAATTATTTTTTATGGAAACATTTAAAACAATCAACAGTTTTGTTGATATGTGTTTTAAATTGATTGAATTTATAAAACGAGTGTAAAATAATGGGCAAGGAATGTTTTGACATGTCCAACATACGGAATGGAATATTCATCACTCACATCTTCCACGCCCTTTTAACATGTTTGCATTTTCAGATTGTAAATAAGTAAAATAATTTAATTAAGAGTTAAAAACAAGGCAATAATATCGCAAGTCTGTATTGATGTATTTTAGAACAATATAAAACAGTATTTTAGAAATTGAATTTCCTATTTTAATCAACTGTAATATAACTATTTTAAAATAGTTAACATCAACTACTTAAAAACTTTTATTGGAAAATACATTAAATTTCAAAAAACAAAATTAGCAAATAAATAAGGGATTATGATTTTTTAGCTTATATAATAGACTTAATACACACACACACATATATATATAAATAATTAAATTCAATATGTGTGTATCAAAGGAAAATTATTTATATATATATTTTTTATAAAAAAGTACTTGAAATTTTTTATATATTATTATTATAAAATATTAATAATTAAATTAAATTAAATATTTAAAGAAAGTCAATAGAAATCAATAATTGTTTCTAATTTGCTAAAAGGTTAAAAAGGGAGAGGAATTCTTAAAATTTCTTCCTAGAAGAAACTGCGGAGGTTGCATAACCTAGCTTAATAATAATTTGTGGCTTTTCCCTTTCATATTTGATAGATTATTATATGGATGACATTTAAACTGATTTGTTCTTAATATATTTAATTTGTAAGTTTAAAAAAGAGATCTTGATCTTAAAATTTCATTAAAAAATTATTTTAAAAAGATCTTTCACTTTTTATTACATGGCAGAAAATCTCTTTTGCTTAAAATTATTGCTGAAATTCTAACTTAATAAATAATTTAATTTATTTTCAAAAAATGGAAAATTCTTCTCAGTGAGCTTTGCGAAAAAATATTTCGAGATTAATTAATAAAGAATAGACATACTAAGAGTACTTAAGATTTAAATAAAGATCGTACAAAAAAATACTAAAAATTTACAGACACTAAAGCTCTTAAAACCATATTATTATATCTTTATTTTTATTTGAAATAAACTGAAAAACCCGCTTATATAAAACGCATTTCTAAGAATATTTTGGTTATTTTTCTCAAGTGTGTTGATTAATTTAAACTTGGATGCTTTCAAGAACTTGAATTGTATAATGATGTTTGCCTAAGCACAATATCTAGCGAGCAGAGGCTTTAATTGCTTCTCTTGATAAGCAAGAATTTTGCGTTAATTTAAAGTAGGACATCTCTGATTAATTAATATCCTTTAAAATTAATGGCTTCCCTAGAATGTGAGGTACTTCACATTTTCTAGTTTGCTTAAGTTCTTTCTTTACTAGATCATTACTACCAGTTTTAAGATTTTTTTTTTCTGAACAAGCTTGCTGAGATTGAGGCACTTATTTTTTATTCGGTATTTTCTTGTCAATCTGGTATAGCTTGAAGGAATATCGTTAAAACTCTCGTTAACTGTGGAGTAAAATTTTAATATATATTTTTTGGAAACGTTCTTTTTTATACAACACATAGATAGCATCATTAAATACCCTGAGGTTAATTAGTTGAAAAAATAATTTCTTTGAAAGACATTCGTTTTTGAATGGAACGTTAGCATGCATGTTAACATTTTTATAAAACTTCAACATCAACGTGACAGTAAAGAAATATTGTTTCGAGAAAAAATAATTTTAGTACGGAATATGATACAATCAGAGATAAATTGTATTATATACTAAAATTCGATTTCTATGATTTTTTGCATTTTAATGGATTATATAAGAAAATTTTGCTCAGTACGGAATTATAAAATGCACATTATATATGCATCATATGTATATAATTTAAGAAATTGTATCGTATATAATTTAAAAAATGAAATCATACAGTTTATTCAGCTAATTATTTAACTTTATTGTAAAGTTCTTTTTTTATTGTTGAAGGTGTTTGTTTGTCAATATCAACCTGAATCATGCGCATTGGTATTTTAAATCAGGTACAAATGACAAAATGAATAACTCATAAGGAGCCATGCTGCCCTTATTCTTATAAAATTAACATCAGAAATTTGAGTCACAAATTAGTTAACACATAGTAAAATGTTGAAGGAATTTTGTTGTCTATTTTGAAGCGACTCATAGGTTTGCTCTATATAGGCTTTGATATATTCAATCAAGTGCAGGTGCTAAGCGACTCACATGAAACTGTATTATTTATATTCTTATTACTCTAACACATGAGGATTTTGAGCCACTAAGATAATACGTAATAATTCATAGCCTAATGTGTGTGTGCTTAAGAGTTTCCTAAAATAAACTCCACCATTAGCTACAGGAAAAAGGCACGTGTTGATTATTATGATTATTATTATAATTCGAATTTTCAGATCCTATAAAAGTATTTACTTTATTTCCTTAATTAATACATATATTTGCATCTTTCTAGAGCTTATTCCATACACATTCATGTAATTTCGTAAAAAAAAAATTATAAAAAAGGAAAAGAATTTAAAGACTTTCAGTAGAAGGGGAAATTATGTAATAACTTAACATATACCTCCCTCAAGATTAAAAATCTTTTGAAACATTTTCAGAAACATGCTGAAGTCTTTCAGGTCTTTTAAAAATCTTAAAATTATCATCATCATTATCATATTAAATATATGATAATATCATATTAGATATATGCATAACCAAGCAGATCATCGCCAGATTAGAATAAGTAAGTCTAAGAAGTATAAGCTGAATAATTTTCAAGGTATTTAGAGCGAACCATAAAGATTAAATATGTTATTCCTTCAAAATAACTGTGAAATCCAAGAAATTTCGTCTGGAAACCTAACATTATCTTCATGAATCAGTTTATTAATAATTGCCAAAAAGTAATTGAAGATGAAATATTTATTCTCGCCAGTCATGTTCAACAGTTACACAATTTATAATAAAAATAAATATATTCAATAACCATGAGAATTAAATAATCAAATAATTTTACACATTAAACACACATACTTAATTTTTTTGGAGAAACTATGCATTTTTTACCATTTGTAGTAATATTTTAGCAACATAGACATAAACACAAGTATGCATACATACGCACTTGCACACATACCTACACACACGAGTACAAACACATACACGTAAAAATTATTTAGTTCATTCTATCTTTATTTATTTGCTTATTTTTGCTTTCAATAATTTTGTTATTCAACTATTAACATTAAACTAATCGTTTTCAAAAATTTGAACCCACTCATTTTATTAAGTGTAATTGTAACTAACCCAGATCTGAACTTATTCCAGTGCAATGTCAGTGAAGTATATCATATTAACTGTCTACCTATGCACTAAAATGTACATTTGTAGAATGCTCTTTTCCTAAAATGGGTTCTCAGAGCTGAGAGAAAAAATGCATAGCGTGTGCTATTCGAAGTAAATTACAGTGTGGTCAGTATCTACTTTGCGATCTGTACTCTATTTCTGTTCCCTAAGTGATCTTCTACTTGCATTTTAAATCAATAAAATTGGTTTGCCATTAGTTAAACGATCGCAAAAAGACAAAAAATCGAATTTACAAATTAAACCACAACATGCTAAAAAAGCTGTATTCAAGATAAACTATTTTCTCTCTATATATTTATATAGATTGAACCTAACTGTTTTACACTCATGTCCATAAATTAAGGATAATTCAGAATCACACAGAAATTGAACTCTAAAATAAAAATTTCACCTGCAGAATTTTTCACACACATCTTGAAGAATAATATGCAAATTACATTAAACAACCAGATGGCGCGGATAGTACGCCACAATGACGAGAGTGTAAGAGAGGGGAATATAAGGAACGGTAGCAAAGAAGTAAAATTGTTCACAAGCGCTTTAAAAGCCTTTCAGTGCAATAACCGCATAGTTATGTCACAAAGGAAGCATTTGGATATTTTTTACGTAGTAGAATTATCCGACGACTGGAATGTGAACGTACCCAGCTGGAAGTATCCGAGGAACTTGGAATCGCCCAGAGTGTCATATCCAGGCTTTGGCAACGATTCCAAGATGATGGTAATGTGAGTAGATGTTACAGCACAGGTCGCCCCCAAGTTACAACGCCGAATGAGGAGCGGTATTTGGCAGTTACTGCCAAAAGAAACAGACGCAGCACAGCATCAGACCTATCTCGTCAGCTCTCTTCAGCTACCGGTACGACAGTTTCAACGCAGACCGTGTACAGACGCTTAGGGCACATTGGTCTATATGCTCGTAGGCCTGTCAGATGTGTTCCCCTTACCGCAACTCATTGTCGCCTGCGATTAATCTGGAGTAGAGAGCTTGCATTGTAGACATCGCAACAGTAGTCTTGTGTGATGTTTTCCGAAGAGTCCAGGTTTTGTTTGCAGTCTGATTCTCACCAGACTTTCATATGGAGAGCGCCAGTTACCCGTTACCACCAAGAGAACACCATTAAACGAAGCCGTTACGGTGTTGCAGGATGGCTCGTTTGGAGAAGAATTATTCTTGGATCCAGAACTGACCTGCATGTTCAGAGTGTAACGATGACAGGCCACATCTATCGGGATGTCATTCTGGAACAACATGTACCGGGGCGCCATGGGTGCTGAATTTCTGTTTATGGATGACAACGCCCGTCCTCACCGTGCAAGCATTGTAAACGAATGCCTTCAATCGGAGGATATCACCCGTATGGATTGGCCAGCATACTCACCGGACTTGAATCCAGTAGAGCATGTGTGGGATATGCTTGGCCGACGAATTGCAGCACTTCAACCCCCTCCCACCTGTCTACCGGAACTTCGGAGGGCATTGCTTGATGAGTGGTGTAATATTCCCCAAGACCAGATTGATAATTTGATACTCAGCATGCTTATGCGTTGTAAGGCCTGTATTGCATCGTCCGGGAGACATACTCCGTTTTAACCATCATACTAATCATGTTATACTGTTTTTTTAAAAGGTTATTTTTTGAAATTTGCTCCAGGGAGTAAAAACGCAATTTTTATTTATTATGTCAAACATATAGCATCTTTTTTGCTCTTTACTTTTGTTTAATAAATAGACTTTACAAATAAGTCAAATTTGTTTTGCTTCTGTCTCTTTCTTTGCCTGAACTTCATTATCCTTAATTTATGGACATAAATGTATTTTCTTTTAAAAAATTACGTAAAAAATGAAAAAGACTCACTAAGATATGTCCAGGAAATAATATCATACTTACGTTTTCAAATAAATGTGAATTTTGAATGTGTGTTATTATAATTAAAATTTGACCTTTAAACAACATCTTAGCTTAAAAAAGGTATTGTTAATGAAAAAGCTAATATTAATTCAGAAACATTTTTTCACCTTTTATGCAATAAATTTGCTTTATTAAATATAAATTTATTTACTTTATTTTTAAAATAATACTCCGTTACAGGATTCAAGGTGAAAATCATTAATTAAAATACATATCAGAATGAGTCAAAAGAAAAATCTTTTAAATGTGTGTAAACATGCCACTCTCTTTTTAATAGAAGAAAAGACTTCTCTCCTAAGAAATTGCTTTCTTTTTTTCTGTTCTTGTTTTCCCAATCAAGACCAGTGACATCTGTCCGTTCTTGTTTCGGCACTGGGGCAGAATGCCGAAAAAAAACAATAAACACTTAGCAACTAATTGTCAATGTCTCTTTTGTGATTTTATTGTTTTGCTTTAGATATTGTTGTTATGAGTTTAATAGAAAACTGTTGCTGTAAGCAACTAGTGATACCCCAGTTATATTGAACTTTTGAAACAATATATTTAGTTCTAGATTAATTTTTTTTAAAAATTAATATCTAGTTGTATGAGAATTTGTAGAATGCTATTTTTAATATTCCCCAATACCATTGTTTAAATAAAAAAAAATTATGTGAAAAATTTAATGTATTTTATCACATTAAAGAATTTTAAAGCAATTTTAGAGCTTGATTATATTATCTTTAACGAGAGCAATGCTTTTGGTAAGTCATCATGTAATGATTATTTATGATATATACAGGGTGTCCCAGGTTCATAGGGACAACTTTAAGGGGAGGAAGGGGTGCTCATAAGGTTTCAAATTTGCATAGCTACTCATGGTCACAAACGTCTTCAATCGCCGCTAGTTAACGTTATTCTCAAGAAGTGAACAGACGTGCATTATTGCAGTAATTTGTGCTGCCATCCTTCGCATAGGAGTATATAACTTTTTGAAAACACAAAGCTGGCAGATATGCACCTGATTTACGGATTGGCAGAAGGAAATGCACGATCAATAGAAATATTGTATTGCGAAAAGTACCCACACAGAGATGCACTGCGGTAGCCTCAATTTGTGTAATTATGGATCCCTACCAGGTAATAGGCAAAGCGAGTGTGGAACTTACAACAAGATACTCGGAATTTTTCGAGCGATATGCAACATATTTTGTTCAATGTATGAAATAAAATGTGTTGGATACTGCAGCAAGTCGGAATGCGTGGCCCGCCATCACTAGGCCTATTACCTCATAATGTGCATTGAGTTTTTACAACAATCGTTGCATGAAGTCTTAGATATTGCGTTAAGGATACAATTTAACTGTTTGTGATCAAAATTTACATAAACATTTGTAACGTATTACTAATTGCGTGTCTCAATTTTATACAAATGTATTTATCCCAAATGTAATTTAGTAAAGCAAGTTTTAATAAATTATTTTGAATGGTATTTTTTTAAATTTTATTATTAATGTAATGCTCAGTTAAACTAGTTATGTTCAATTTTTTTGGAAGATTAAGCTTAACTAATTTAATTAAGATTTCAATTAAATTTTTGTAAAGTTTTCCCTTTAATTAATTTTAATTATTAATTAGCTTTAATTAAGCTATAAACCCATTGCATATCTTATCTCAGTGGCTCAACAGCCCACGAGGGTCAAAGTGTACTCTAACAGAAGACCCGATCAGGTGGTCAGTCGGACGATAAACCTTCAGTTTTAAGTTCCCAAGAAAACTTGGTACTAATTTATCTACCCAATGAAAGGATGAAAGGCTGAGTTAACCTTGCCCACCCAGAGGTTTGAACCTCGGATGTGTGGTGTGGAAGCGTGATGCACAACCACTCAGCCACTGGGCTAAGCTCATCGCATAACGCGTATAACAATTTAAATCTTTAATTTTGCAGTTTCATTTTTTTATTTCAGGAAATTTTTTAGATCGTTGCTTGGTTAAATTTAAATGCTATATAAATTTGTTTGTTTGTTTATATGTAGTGTAAGAGTCTATACTTTTAATAAAATATTCTTTACGGAAGCAGTAAGAAAAAAATTCATGTTTATATTTAAAATAAATGATCAAAAACACAAAAGAAATATTATTTTCTTTTACTTTTCAGGAAGACAAGCTTCATTTATTTCAAATAACAAAGAAGGTATTTAAATTTTAAAAAAATTCAATTAATTCTAAAACATAAGAATTACTCACACAATACGTGTTGATAAAGTTAAAACCAACTTTTGTTTTAAGCCTGTGGTATTGTATTTAATCAATACATGTGAAAATTACATCCGCGTATTTCTTTAGCAAACCAGTAAACCACAACTTTCTTTTGCGAAACAACATTTTTTATTTGTTAGGATTAAACTGGATAAGTCTTATGAAAGACGGACTATAATAAAGATAATCCTTTTCTGTTTTGGCTTCCCATTTTTCCAGTAAGTCTTTTAGATTGGATAAAAAATACAACCATTGATTAAATGAACTGAATGTTATGTTTTCTTGTTATTCTTGACAAGATTTTTTCCCCAAAATGGATTATAAACAAGCTCCTGTGCTCATTTATTAATGCTATATTATTGTATTGAACTTGACTTGATAAGATATAAATTTATTTGTTTGTAGAAAAAAAAATGACAAGTTCTTGTTTTGAGGCTTATTTTTTTAAGTAAAAATAGTAAATATACTTTAAAAAATGAAGAAAAATGGGCAGATGAATATGTAAGAAAAATATATAATGAAAATAATAACAAACTATACATAAAATAATATTAGAAAGAATCACTTTCACTCTTGCAACCGAAATATTTGTTCTTCGGAGGTAAATGGTATTATATCTGTTCTATTCGTTAATTTACAGAAATATTATAAAAAAGGTGCTTTTCCTCCTTTCATCCTTTTAAAAATGTTATCTTCATTCGCTTCAATATGAATTACATTTCTCAAGAATTCCCTCTAGACTGTTTTAAAAACATTATTAAAAATATTGAATTTAATTTGATTCTGTATTAAAATATTGGATGCAATGTTTTTTTTAATGGCAAAGATATTTTTTTATTAGTATTCACTCAAAATTATCAAGATATATCATAAAAAGGGAAGATTTTTTGACTGATTTACAAACAATACTATATTGATTGTTATAGATGTATTAATCGGATCTCCTAAAAATGCCTTTTTTAAAAGAATCAAGAAACACATATCGTTTTTGGTTTCAATTCCTACACAATACAAAGCATTCATATGTGTATGCATAACTTTACGTTTTAAATCATATGCAGTTAAAACTTTTTTTCATATGCTGATATTGATCTCTAATTTCCCTAAAGAAAAATTTTAATAATGCAATAAATTAAAATCTTTAATTCATTTGATACACATGATATAAGAATATGATTTAAGAATGTATTCAATAATAAATTTCCTAAGGTTTTCATGGCGAATAGTAAGAATTAGGAACATTTTTAAATTGAACTGTGCTTCACTATTGCAATTTAGTGTGGTATGAATGTATGTATAGTTATATTCATCATCTGAACATGCATAAAAATAGTTGGATTGTAATAGCTGCTTAATTGTGTGGATAAAGTACACGAAAAACAAATAAACAAAAGGACATGACAAAACAAAACTGGAAAAAAACTTAAATATAATGTTGCTGTAAATCTGAATAAATAGCTTTTTAATATGAAATGAAGGTTTTCGAAACGTATTTTGATTTTTCTCTCCAAGCAAGTGAGACTTGCAAAATTTCACAAATGTGAACTAATATGTTTTTGGAAAAAAAACCTGTTTTTTTTATCGACATTTTATATTAATACGGAATTTCTCATAAATGAAAAAATTTAACAAATGCTTCTTTTTAAAAAAATATTTCTGTGCAATATCAAACTTTTTACTAATAAAAATCAGGTTTTCAAATTGAAATTTTTTTTCTAATTATTGCATATCTCAATATTCTTAGCGTTACTGCTTCTTGCTCAAAACTACAAGCAAGTCGTAACTTAATTGATAATTTATAACTCTTACAATTTAAACTTATTTTTTCCACAAAATTTGAGTCGTGTCGTAAAACTCCTCAAGTGCTTTTCCGCCACAATCGCACTTTCTAAGTTAAAAAAAAAACAAAAAAAACACATTATTATTTTTTTAAAACTCAAAGTTAATTTATGTAGTATGTTTTAAGTGAATCTCTTTAGATAAGATATAAAATGCATTTGAGTTTTCTATCCGCATTAGTAAATTCATTTATAAACTAAATGTTAACTAATAAAGATAAACATATTTCATATGAAAAAAAAAAAGAAATTTTCAATATATAAATAAGGAATCACGTTCTACCTAACCAAGTAGTTAGATATATAAACTATTATTCTGTTTACATGTGCTCCAGCATGTAAAGTTTTTTTTTCTTTTTGGAAAAAATATTCTTTTTTTTCTTCTCACGTACGTATTGCCATAATGATATATAGAATTATCACGATTATTTGTAAGACATTTAAGCAATCACATGAATAGAAACTAATGACTTTGAGGTGGTTTACATAATATATATGTTTTATTGTTTTATGTGTTGACAAGATATATGGATAATAATTCAAATGTACTTAAAAAGCATGTATATCTTTGCTTAACAGTGTTAAATATATATTTCTCTTGTTTATTATATATGTGAATTTTTCTACTATAGCTACATCAAATAAGTCTTCTTTAACTTACATTATAAGGGCTCAATATTAATTTAAATTATCAATTAAAGTCATTTTTCTTTAATGAAGTTACGCAGATTAAGTACATTTTATTTTTATTTAAAAAAAGAAAGAAAATATAATTCACGCACACACATATCAAATTTCTTGAGATCAACAATGCAAAATACCAAAAGTCAAATTTAAGTAGGTATTTAATAAAACCAAGAAACCCAAATGTTTCAACTTGAAATATTCTAAAACACACAATTTAATTAAATATTTAAAAACATCTTTTATTTGTTCTACTTGGAAAGAATCTTTTTTTAAAACAATCACACGATTCCAGAGACTCTGTTTATTATCTTTTATTTTGATAACGAGGAATATTTTGCAAAAGCTTTTCAAAGCTTTATGCACTTATTGTATCGAAGTCTCAAAATTCAGTGTACAATGTATTCTAAAAATATATTAAAAACATTTCACAAAAAGTGAAATTTCCATCCCATGTCTTTTAAAGAATTCAAATGACTTTCCTGTAATTCAAAATAATTTTACAGGGAAAAAAAATTGTTAGTCGAATTGCAAATATACAATGAAGAAATCTATTTCACCTTTTAAGTAATACCCCAGAGCTTCATCCGTCATAAATATCACTTTTGAAAAAAGTCCTCAAATTCTGAACGTACTTTACGAAACCTTGGGAAACTTTTAAATTTGAACATAAGATGAAAGCAAAATAAATTTAAAAAAGAATGGAAATCGTATCAATTGTGAATAAAGAGCCAAAAATAAATGAAGTATTCTTATTTCTTCTTTCGAATACTTTCGAAATGAGTAGCGAATATTTTGAAATGTTTTGGGATTTAAAAATATTTCGAACAAATGCCCAAATACCAGTGAAATGAAACTTGTTTTATTCTTTTTTTTTCTTTTTAAACATAAATGTCGTTATTTTTACTTTCCATGTCAGACAATATGATTGGTAGGTTCCAATAAATTTTCTAATATACAGGAGGTAGGGAAAAAAACGAATATTTGGCTCTAAAAAAGAAGTATACAAGAAACTTTCAAAATGTTCTTTAATATTACCCGAAATGTGTCATGGATAGGTATAAAATAAATGGGCCTATTTTGAACTGTGGTATGTCCTTTTTATATTTATGAGGTAGTAATATCAGCTAAAAGCTATTAAGAAAGTGCAAAAATGTGTGTTATCAAAAGATTTTTCTTAAGGTAGGAAATAGAAAATAGAGTTTTGTTTATGCAGGTATACATCAAATGATAAAACTTGAAACATCAGCACTCATTTTTATTTACTTTATACAGTAAAACCTGTTTTTATGCGGTAAAAATTGACTACATTAAAAACAGCACACAAAAAGTATTCGATTTTATAAATGTTTACATATAACGAACATCTTGTCGGCTTACAACAGAATTTTTTTCTTATGCGGCGGGAAGAGACTGCATAAAAAAGGTCGCGCTCAGAAAATACATCAAGTATTTACGAAATACATGAAAAAGTTCTTCCAAAAAAATTAAATTACACATGAAAACATTTTCAAAACATTTCTACACATGGGGAAGTTTTCAAAATACACATATATAATTCACTGCTAGTTTTCATAACCCAAAGCACTGATCTTCATATGATAAATTGGTAAAAAGTCGCTTTCGTCACTTGAAGGTACATTTCATTTGGGAAGATACAATTTTAATTGAGTTATTTTAGGGCAACATGAAATTAGTGCCCAGTTTTTAAGAGGATTTTCTTGAATGTATATGTGTACATTGATAGAAAACATTGCAGTTGTGCCAGCGCTGTTTTATTCATAAATCGCATAAAACAAATTGCACAAAAACAAAACCACAAAATTAGATTGCACAAAAATAAGTTCGCATGAAAAAGGACTGCACAAAAACAGGTTTTACTGTATATATAAAGTAAAATTATTATTTGAATTTTGCTTTTATGGGGACTTGGTACCTTTTGAATAATTTTTTTTGTGTGTATTTAAAAATTATATTTTAGCATTTCATATAATGATTCTTTTCAAGAAAATGATAAGAGTTTATAAATATCATTCAAACAATTTTAGAAATTAAATTTTTTTAAAAGAAAATTTGGAAAATTCTAAAATTTTACTTTTTTTTAATTATTTTTGACGCATAATTTTTTTGTAATATTCTTAAGGTTTGCTTAAGTTTTAAGCAACTTTAGAGATTGATTTTACAATAACTTAATTAGTTTTGGAGGGAAAAAAATAAAATGTTGATATGTATGGTAAAATTCAACAGAAAAACCAAAATCTCCTACCTTTAATTTTTTTTAAAAAAAAGTGTATTAAGTTTTCAGCAAAATAGATCCCTAATTTTGTTACAGGCATTATATATAACACACAGGACAAAATGGAAGCGATTGGTAAACAATTGTGGAAGGAGAAAAATTTTTAATACGAAAAAACTTTAACTGAGTAAAAACCAATTTAAAGTTTATAATTCTGAAAAAATCAATTATTATACACAAAAATAAAAATAAAATATCACTTTAAATATTAGCTACATATTTTTCTTAAAAATAATAAGCCTTTTCATATTATTTCAACCCATGTATTTTATATATTATTCTTTTTAGTGAGAAAACTCGAAGAAGGTATAAGAAAGCCCAAGGAAAATGTTAAAAATAATTTTTTGTTGTCATAACAGAAATTTTAAAGTTTTTTTGCTTCACATAATATTGAAATATAATATTTTTATGAAAAGCATATGATGAACATGAACTGAAATTATAAAATTATTACTACAAAATGCCTTAATTAAAAAAATATTCATGCACACATCTCAAAAGAAAAAATTACATTAATGTAACACTTCCAAAATGTCCTGCTTTATTTTAAGACCTTATTTTTAGAAATCATTTCCCTTTTTATAATAGTTTTTCTTTATCAAAAAACTTTTTTTAGCTTTTTTATCTGAAAGAGGGATGCTGGTCGAACTCTCTAACTTGTTTTCATTTTTCAATTGAATGTTTTCCAACTTCTAATTTTCAGGCATACAAAAGTGATATATCAATCGAAAGATAATAATGCAAAGAATATAACTAAATAAAATACAAAAATAATGTACAGGTCATTTTAAGGTGCTAAGCCCCTTAATATATATACATAATATCATAATATCAACTTAACAAGAGCACTAGTTTTCTTAAAAAATCTTTTCTATCATTTTTTTTTCTTGATAAATCTTATGAGCTTTCATTATGATATTTTCTATGTATATGGTAACATATTCTTCATAAAGGCAAAATATTTAAGATATACGTTTTCAAAGTTTCACTGGAAGATTTGTTTCTTTTTAATAAAGTGCAAAATATATAGTATGATATATGTTTGTTTGCTATATTGCACAGCTCTTGGTAAAAATATATGAGATCTAAAATCTAGGCATGATTAGTTCAAACTCGAAGAAAATTATATTAAACTTAGTTGACATCCGAACGACTAATGTGAATGTTACTGATACTAATACAGCATATAACCACAAGGCAAATATCAAGAGAGAAATGCTGTATATATTTCGCCATGTAATTTAAATTAACTGTAACGTTAATTAACGTAACGGAAATATTCTGGTGATAATTCACAGATTATATTGCTGAAGAATTATATTTAAGAAAACACCTTTAACTCTTTAGAACAACCAGAAAAGAAACATTAATTTTCCCATGCGTTTTTTTTATTAATTAAGACGGATGCTTTAATAATTTTTTCTTCTTTTATTAACGTCCCTCTTTAAAAATAACTAATTAATACACAGTTTAATTAATAAAACCACTTTAGGTTACACATCACTTAATTCACAAACCACTTTAATTAACATATTAATTTTTAGCACAAATATTTATAGCGACACATTCTTACTCTTTTTCAACTCCACTCCTAAATAATTTTAAGGACTGTTTCATTCTACAAACTCACCACCACACTTACTTAAGAGGACCTGTAAAACTTAAAACTAAACTCAGTGGCGCAACAGCCGATAAGGGCCAAGGCCTAATATGAAACGCTACTTTCACATTTTTAATGACCTTGACCACTGAGGTGCATGGATATATGTTGCGGTCAGTTGGTGAGTCTGACTCGAACCCCTCTCCTTTAAGTGTTCAGTTCCCAAGGAAGCTTGGTGCTCCTTTATCAACCAAATGAAAGATTCAAAGGCTGAGTCGACCTTGCCCAGCCTAGGGTTTGAACCCCGGACCTGTTGCGTTGAAGCTAGAAAGACTTTGAACCTCGACAAGTATCAGTGAGCATCAGCCTTTCTGTAAGACTCATCTTCAGTGGTAACAGGTTTTGAACTGCTAACATGACTCCAGAAACGAGACAGCACCTGCTATGATTTCACAACCGCCAAAACACCTTAGTTTTCTATCACAATATTTATTAATATGGAGGAGATAATAATAGAAATATTTTATGCTGTATCTCTTGTAAAATGAAATAATGATATACTTCCATTATTTAATTTTTTAAATCTACGAACTACTTCTAGGAAAACTCTAAATACTACACTTTATACTCAGAACATCATATAAATCGCCTAAAGCAAGTGAATCTTTGCATAAAACGTAAAATATAAGAATATATAAATATTCCCTGGAAAGGTTTCAACATTTAAGGTAAAAAAATGAAACGATTTTCAAGTCTTGTAAAAAGATTTTGTTTGGTTTCTTCGAATAGAGAACATTCAAAAAACCGTTTTTCTCGCTCAGCAAAATGACGAAAACAATTTCTTATGTAAACTTTATGCCATTGAATGTTTTAAACGCTTTGAAAAGTGTCTCCTTTTGAAAGAAAAGAAGCAATTTAATTTTCGATTTCCATTTTATCATTTATATATAAGGGTTTTAAAATTATTTTTTAACCTCCTTTTCTTTGTTCTTCAATTTGTATTTTAAGAAAAGTGTTCTATTGTTTAGAAATTAATTTTAAAAAGAACACACATACCGCTTATCCTATATTATTTTTTGGGTGGTAAAGATATTTGGAAATTTTCAACTAAATGTGCTTCTAAGCTATCTTACGAGTCTTGTTCATGTAAAAGTTTCAACATAAAGAGGAAGTTAAATTAATTAACCCATAAAATTCCTTAATCTTCTGATTTGAATTCTTTACAATTAAATAACTGCATATTTTCTTGTTAAATTCAATAACATTTACTTTAATTAATGTACTTTACAACGATCTGAAAACTTAGCATAAAATTCATATGAGCATGCTAGTAATCAGCTGCATTATCATCTGCTAGAACCTGATCAGATAAAATGGTTATCTACTTCCGCATAACATCATAAACCTCATATACATAACCCTCAGTGAAAAGGAAAGAAGGAGCTATAAGGGCTTATAATCTTCCTGAATATACAATTTTAAAATGCTTTGCATGAATCGGTTCATCAAAAGTTTGCTGATTTATGTTTTTGATTTTTTTAGAAAACCAGAAATTTTTATTTTCAGAATGATATATAAAGTTTCTATTATCAAAAAAGCAACAAATTTAAACGATGTGGCAACTTAACAAATTATATGCAGAGAATTTCCGTAAATATATATTTAAAAGATTTATTTCTGTGTTGGAAAAGTATTTACTTCTATATCCTCGAAGTTTTCCTTTCTAAATTTTTAGTAGGAATTAGTAAGAATTTTAGCTTCTATCAAAATGTCGCGTAGGTCTTATTATAAGGATGAAATTCTGCAGCTCCTGTGATTAAAATATTATAGTGACACTATCTGCGTATCTAACAACATTCATTTTTTAGTCAAAAAATCATGCAAAGATTTGAATTAGTTGATTTTTTTATTTTTGAAAATCAAGAGTAATTGTAAAAATTGAAATCACATCAACATTTTTCTTTTTTTTAAATGTAATAGCAATAATCAAATTTAAACATTGAGTGAGTGAGTGAATATTAACGTCCCGCTGTTCAGCTACACGAGCTTCCCCCCCCCCCTTCTCCTCTACCATACCAACGGGAGGTCGTTTGAGCTCTCGACAGATTTTGCATGCAACGCGGCCCTACACGGCGGGTCTTCAGTGGTACTAGGCTTGAACTCATGACATGCTAGCCACGATCTGAGGCCTAGACCACTCGGCTACCGTGGCCACATTTAAACGGTGAATAAATCGTAATTAAATTTGTTAGTGAATGTATTTTAAGTATGTGAACTCAATTTTTATCTCCGTTTGTTAAACATATTTAAATTATTGAAGCAGAATTTATTTTTATAAAATAGTAAATATTTTGTATTTTACTTATCATTTTTCACTTTATTTGGCATTGTGATATAAAACATTTTCTTTCACCCAGCATGCATTTTAAAATAAAGAAAATTAAACCATTGAAACATTGATAAAAGTTGTAAGTTACCTCTATGAATTGAGGAATCAATTTAATGTTAAAAAGTGAAAAATACTTTTTAGAATTTCTTACTAGAAATGTATTTTAAAATTTCTATAAACAATAAGAAGATTATTTTATGTTAAATAGTTATTTTGTTAAATAGTTATTTTTGTTAAATAGTTATATCTACAAATGATATTTTGTTTCTGTCATAATAAACAGCTGATAGTTTTTTAATCTCTTGCATTTCATTTGGTAACTTGTTTGAATCCCCAATAAGTCCAATTTTTTAAAAAAAGATCAATATAAATAAGCAGCTATCATGCTATATTATTTAATGAGGCAATGCGTTAAACACCGTTAGTACAGAAATCTTGTGGTGGCGTTTGCTGAGTGGTTGTAATTGTAAGATTGTTATTTCGGATGATTTTTGAACTGGAATTATCATACAATGAAAGACCAATCATACATCAAATCTGATGCAAGTAAAACATTTTTATGACCTTATATTACTCCCATTCTTATGGTGTTGAAGTCTTGGGATTAGGAAGCAAAGCTCGGATGTTGTCTTCATCAGTTGGTTGTGTTTCAAATAGATGATGCTCAATATCGGTAGCCTTCTTCTTCCAAGTGAAACAATAATATTTCATAAATATGTTGAAATGTGTACTTTTAATATTTTTTCATTATATTAGATATTCCATTTTTTAAAAGGTGTAAATTTAGCACATTTAAGGTCATAATTTAATTTAAGGAATCCAAATACGTTTGAAGAACTTTTTTTTTAAAAAATAGCATATTAAAATGTTACAAATTCTTTATTAGGAATCAATACCAAAAAATACTAATATTTAAATAAAAATATTTTTTAAAGAAATTATCTAAATTTTGACAAAAATCATAATTTTAAAGTGAAATTTTCAATAACAATATTTATTGAACTGTGACAATATTTTTTAAAAACTTCAAAGTAATTTGAGTAACAAGTAATAAGCTTATATCAGATTAAAAATATTATTAAAGCAAAAAAGAGGCATTTATCTACAGAATGTACTAAAATTGTAATGTTTTATTACAATTTTAGTACATTAGCTTTAGTATTTGCAAGATAAAGTTGTTTTTTGATATTAAAAAGTAAAAATTAATTTGAATAGCTACTATCATCAGTCTGGATATTAATTTTACTAACTATTCGGAAATTTGAATTCCGATACAGATTTCGAAAGGTTTAAGTAGTTTTTTTTTTATTACAATAAAAGTTATATTCAAAACACCCAAAAAATTAAAATATTAAAATTGCTTGCAAATGGATAGTAGAAAATGTTTAATAAACCAAATTTAGTAAACTTCGTACTTTTTTAAAGATCAGCGTATTCGTATACCAACCGAATCATTAACTCTAACTTTAAAAAGTTCCAAAAATTATCTTCTTACACACGACCGTGAAACGGAACGATAAGTAAGCATATGCAACATATTAGGGAGAAAATCAGAAATTTGACAAAGATAAAATGTATTAATAATTAAAAAGCTTTATAAAGCACACATTTACATAAACTCTAATTTCTAGTCTAAATACCTTTATCGGTACACTACTTAAAATTTTTTTTGTGTGACAAATTTCATGGGTAACATACTCTCTAATAGGACCTATTCCTTTTCTACTTATTTTCACATAAATAACTAGCAACTGCTCAGAGGCGAAATTAAATATGATTTTAGCTTTTAATTGTCGACACAGTTTTAAAAGCTATCTGAAACACAAATGCCCACATTAGTCTAAAAGGCATTTAAAGAAAAATTAAAGTTATGTACGTCATAATTAGAATAAAAGATGAAACATGCAGAAATTTAAGACTAATGAAAATGCATGAAACTTTCAAAGCATCTTAAAAAGCTTTGTGTAAGTAATTAGGTCCTAAAGGTAGAACAAAATAAAGAATTGAGTCATAAAGTAAAAGTTTTTTCCCCATCTTTCCATTGAATCTATTACCATTATAAATGGTCTTTATAAAAGACCAGGGAAAATTTTACATTCATGAATCTCACCAAAGAACTCTTTAATTATACTCGCAGTCTCCCTCGTTATTCCGGATTTTCATTTTCTCATTAAGTCGGATGCCGAAACTTTAAGCAATGTAAACATATGAAGTTCTTACGGAGAAGCCATATTTAGGGAACATATTTGTTTTAATTTTGTTCGAAATCTCTTAACAAAAGAGCAGTAAACAAGAAACTTCAGAGTGCTTCGGCTGAAAAATTACTTCTTTAGACTTATTTATTTTATATGCCGATAAATGCATCACTCCGGATTAATATGTTAAAATTGTGCATTCATTTTCGTGTGAAAAATGTGTTTTAAATATGTAGAATGAAAGTAATTGTTCTTTATACTCTGAAAATAACTTTTCCTTGGAGAATATCAATCGATACTGAGATTTTTGATAAAAGTTATCTCACATTCTTTAAATGTTGTTGCATAAAATATTCCTTTTTTGCTTTTAGCTTTTAAATTCCATAGAGACTACTTAATACGGCTAGAAATATGTGATGTTTTAAACAACATGCAAATTATATATATTTAAAAGTTCTAAGCAAAATAGGTCTAAAGACCCTGCATGTGTATAAGGGCTTTCAATTAGTCGAAAACTCCAAGAATGTTTTATTCTTAAAAACAACGAACAACTACTAACTGAAGTCATTATAAAATGATTATTAAACTTTATGGATTCATGTACAATATCAGTTTGAAATAAACATAAAGGAAAACAATATTTATTTATCACGTGTTTTTATGAAAATATTATTGTAATTTTGAAATGCGATTAATCAATTGTTAAACACAATGAACATGTTTCAAATATATTTTTTGCTGTGAATACCGTTAAGAGGGAGAATCTGTTTGTTAAAATAGTTCTTATAAATAAATGTTGCAAAGTGGTGACCCCCACGCCCCACTTTTTTTTTAAAAAAAGTTCTTGCGACCCCATAACCAACCCGCAATGTTTGCACACGTTTGGATACTTCTTTAAGTGTTTTATTTGTAGCATATTATTGTTTTTAAGTAATAAACATACACAATAAATATATAAAAATTATAATTAAGTAACACAATTAAAAAACCGTTATTTAATGTAATTCACGCTGTATTATGCATAAATTATAATCTGTATACTAAATATAGCAAAATTGAGTCCACTTCTGAGATCTTCACATTTTACAAACAATCGCATATGACATATTTAACTTCTAATGGGTGGGATGTGCTTGATTATTTTTATTTATGTCGTTAAATCTTGGAATAATAGTCGACTCCACTAGTTGAAGTACTTCTTCAATATTCTTTAAATTTGATAGATACTTTGATTTTATGTTTGTTAAAAACGAAATTGTGTGTGTCATCTTACAAAAATAAGTTGTAAGAAAGGTTAGTTAATGTGTATTGCAGTTTCAGGAATTGTTAGAAATTATTTTGCAACTCCCAACCAAAAATTTTATAAGAACTTCATATTAAACTCAATTTGTAACTCAAAAATTTCGATAATTAAAAAAAAATCATACATGAGAAATCATAAAATTGTTGGCGCTCCCAGCTGCAAGTCTCACGAATCCTTTTGGGGACGCGATCACTAGTTTAGAAGAAACTTACGTATAAAAGTATTATTATATAAAACACATTCCACAAAAGCATTGTCTTACTTAATTTCTAACATTTACTTTAGCAGTTGTTTATATAATAATTCTATCCATTTCATTAAGTGTTCAGAAATATTTATGTTAACCCTTTATTAAAATGTCTTATATATTACTTACACATTCAAATAAATCAATAGCTAATTTTTCATCTTCCTACTTAAAAATATCGGTAGCATATTATGTAATCTCAGTAATCTCAAATTCTAGTTTTTATCGTTATGTATACTATTGTTTATTACAACTTGTATCTTCTACAAACATTAAATTGTGTTCATATTAAATGAAAAACAAATTTCATTAAATATATTGAATTTAGATTTATATTATAGAATATTAATATATTTTTAGTTAACTAAATTATTTGAATAAATGAATACAAAAATTATTTACATTTATTGTTTCAAGATTTTAATTAAAAGTTAATTAAATAATATGATTTTCCTATTGATTTATCCAAAATGTTTATAATAAGCAATTATTAATAAAACTATTTATTAATAGTTGACAAATAAACGAAAAATATATACAAGGGAAATACAACTAATGAATATTTAAAATAAGTTTTATTTAGCCAGAAGAATAGATTGGATAATTCTGTTATTTGTGTTATGGATAATTCGGTATGTAATACTAATTACATTTTACGAACAACTGATAAATGATTGTTATTTAAATTACTATTATTTAACTACGCTTTTTTATTTTATAATTGCTTGAATTAAAATAATAATTCAAACAAAGAAAACAACCTTAACTTTAAAGTATATTAGATTAAATTTATTAAATAACAATATTAAATGACAATATTAAATTAACAAACAAAGCTTAACGATATTCAAAACTAAAATAAGCATAGATTTGAAATCAGAAACAAAATTCAATAATGTAAACATTTTAAGGATTAAAAAAAATTGGATCATTAAATTATGTAGTATTTGCCATGCCCTGACACACGATGTATTATTCATGATTTTTATTTCAGAAAATATGATTACTTATATCAAATCTCTCACATTTCACTAGCTTCGTAAATGCACTTAACATGACAAGACTAAATATATCAAGCAATAATATGTATAGAAATAGTTTGTACCAAAAATTCAGAATTATGTCACGTTAAAAGAAACTGAACTAGAAAAGGTGTATTGAAATAATATATCTTCCTTCTGGGGAATAACGGCTACGTCAATTGCATACGTATGCTCTCTATTTATGAAAATTTTTTAATTTAATTCGCTAACTACGTGTCCTCAGGTATTTTCTTTTTGTATTCATTTGAGTAAAAATATCCCAGAAATAATTTACGTCATTTTTTTATATTCAGCTTGGTCAACTATGTTTCAAATACTTCTTTAATTTCTTTTAGTAATGACTCTTTTAGAGACATGAACTATATAATTACGTGATTAAAACTTATTTAACTTCATTATCTTTCAGAATTTTTGGATAGCATGCGTATCGTAAAACACAAACTTTTTCGTTGCATCACGAACTGGTTCAAAATATAGACATGACTATTAGAATTTTTTTCTAACGTAAGATGTTGAAATAAGGCTTATTACACAATAAGATTCAATAATTAATTTTCTATAAGAAAGACTGAGCCTATTACAAATCATACGGATTCAATAAACATATAAAAGAAACCACAATATAAGCAATACAGTTTATTGTGACGTAAGAGAATTAAAGAAAATGTGATGCTAACATTTTCTTTATTTTTCAATCATGAAGATCAACCACAACACGAATAAAGCTAGATTCTTCAATAGGGGTTCCATAAGCCATTTTTCTTATTATAGATGCAGCAAAAGCCGCCCATCCGGTACAGTGGTCAGTGAAGCTGACTGCGGTGTCGTAGGGATTGGATTCGAAATACCGGAGAAAACATGGGTGTTTGTGTTGTAATCCTTTCTTCTGTCAATGTTGTATGCCCCCATGTTATACATTGCGTGGTGCACGGGATTTATAAATTTTAAAAAATGTAGCAAAAGTAGAATATATAATAGATGATATTATATAACATGCAGGACATTTTATGAGGCATAACTATGCCGTTCGAATCTCTGTTGAAATTATCTGCCTCCATGCACCTTGCATTCCCACGTCTTTATTCGGCTGTACCTTGAAAATACTTCTTTTCCAACACCTCTGCATTTACAAGGCAATGCGGGGTATGTTTCTTGATGCAGAAAAAGCCTCAATCCTTCCAACATTGAGATAAAAACTATATCACTTGGTTACATATATATATAATATCCGAATCCACCACATAGCAGCGAACGGGCCACCAGGAGAGCCTCAGCGTAATTCACCCTGACGTAATATCGCCAAAGCCTGTTGAATACATACTGAGAGAGACCTGCTAGCGGTGAGCCTCACCTACAGAGTTTTCACAAACTGAACCTTGAACCCCATATGAGAGGACATTCGGACTTTGTCCGGTTCACACTCAGGAGTCTTGATAATGCGTAAAGAGCACTTGCTCTCTTAATTTGTAAATTTTTACTTAACTTTAATTAAATATATTTTTTTTCAATTTCTCCAACGCGAGTAACTTATCCGTTTATGTTCCATATACCATATTTACTCGAATATAAACCTCCATCGATTCTAAGCCGCACCCCCAATACTCTACACATCTTTGTAAAAAAATGTGCAAAAAGTTCATCCATGTACAATACTTAAGAAATTTTAAAGAAATTTAAAGAGAAATAATATTAAAAAAATTTATTTATTTTACAAGATTTATATAAATTTTTTTAAATTTGTACATGAACCTATAATTAACCGTCAGAATTCTGTTCCAAAAATGAATCCTCACTCTCATTGTCCCAGCTGACTTTGTAACTGGTGCCAAATCTGCCATTTTCCCTTACGGGTCGTCTTCCATGTGATCCAAAGCATTTGTATATAACATTTTTTTTAGAACTAATGTACACGTATTATAGTCTCAGTTGAAACTTTTTTCCAGGAAACATATATCTATTCTGCGAGTTTGGAAGCATGTGCCTTCTTGATTTTCACCAAAGTTAAAGAATGGTTTTCCAAATGTAACCTGTTTTCGTTATCTCTCTTTAAGTAGTCCTTAAATGGTTTAGTAATGCTTACGTCAAGTGGCTGAAGTTGGCTTGTCACACCCACCGAGATTATCACCAAATCGCAAATGTTTTTTCTCAATTTCTCGTATAGAGAGCCTGTCAAATGATTTATAAACGCGATCGTGAGAAGTCATGCTGAACTCCTATTAATGCTATTATTTATTTATTTCATGTTTAGGACACACACATTAAAAAACGCGCATGAAAAATTCCTATATACGTGCAGACAACGATGTTTAGGCTAGACTAAATACTGAAGATAAACTGTGGAAAAGGATAAGTCATCGATGGAAGTGGCCAGAATGGACAATTAAATTTTTGCTTTTGAAAGGGTGGAAATTCATTTTTTACCCTCCAGCCAATGTTTTGTCTTCGAATTTAAGCCGTACCCGATTTTCAGTAACATTAACACTGGAAAAATAGTGCGGTTTAGTTCGAGTAAATACGGTATACATATATATATATATAAGTTACTCTGTATTAAATTAGGACGGTATTAATTATAAATTTAACTAGAAGTAGTAACATAAATTTTCATTTAAGAATCTAAAAAGTTAAATTTTAATTTAATATTTATGTAATATTCCCAATACAGAATTGCTAAATGAGAGATTCTTAGTTTTTTTAAAAATTTTCTTCTGATTAAAAATAAATTCCTAATTTCCGATAACCTATCTAACTTGCATTATAACAAACGCACGACTTGTATTATTCATTTATCATTAATTCTTGTATTATTTTACTGATTTTCATTTTCGAAAAATATACTAGTTGAGAAGTATTTTCGTAAAAAAAAATAGATATTTTTGTAATTTTTTTTGTTTTTTAGTTATCATTTATTGTAATCAATTGTAATTGATCATACACAATTATTGTAACATAAATGCTGCTTGCGACCCCAAATTTAATTAAATTTTAACATTACTAAAATCTTTGCATTGATGTATTTCACTAAAATGTACCTTACCATTTATTATCTTATTATAAACTTTTTAAAATCAGATTTTTTTGCCTCAGTAATATTTTTACCTGCAATCGATAAATTTTCTAACAGTCAAGGATTAATATTTTTTATATCTTTTTTAAACCAATTCATTTTAATAATGGTTAAAAATTCTTTATTTATTTAATTCTTTAAGAAAAAAGAGAGATTGAAACTCCAAGATAAATGTCTATACTAATCAATATAATTCTTTACAACAAGAAAAATCCTCTAGCTTCAGGTTAAAAAAATGAACTCTTTATAGTTTTCAACAAGAACTACCATAGATTACAATCATGCAACGTATAAGGTTTTAACTATACTGTCAAGTAAAATCCATCACCCTATTCGAATCCCTTTAATTACCTTTTGCAGAAGATCTCTTGATATTTTTTTTCACTTCATGTCCCTTACTGGGGTTAAATCTAAGAGTGAAAGGGAATAAAGGCTTCGCGTGAACAGTTAATTAAGGTTTGGAGAGAGATCTTTTCTCCTAGAGCCTTCCGTTTCTCTCAGCACTATGTCAGTCGTCCACTGATTTCCTCCAGTTCTAATTAATCTTCTTTTAATTAACTTAGTGCGCACCTGCTACTTTACCTAACGCGGAGGGAAGTGTTGTTGACAGGAATTTTCACAGTTCGGTTTTGATTGTGGAAGCCATGGGCATGGACGAAAAAGAGATTTCTAGGGGATTTCATCTCCGTCGAATGCGGACCTGGACTTTCTGGCAACAGTCTACTGCTGTTATTCTCGGCTTTGTTAAAGCAGGTTCTTATCGTCCTAATCCAGGCACTAAGCCGGATCGATTGCTTTTGGAATTGATCACCGACTGTTTTGTGTAATCTGGGATTCTAACTATTGGCTCTTAACATAGACTCTTCCTGCGTTTCAGTTGATCAATAATAAATATTGTTGCTGTCTAGACCTGATAAATAGTAATATTTCGTTGTATGTAATATCTAAAAACTTAAATATTATATAAAAATGATTTAAATTATAGCTGAAAGTATTACTTTTATAGTATTTACTGGCATTATAGAAAGACAATGATATAGAATTCAAATTGATAAACAATTATATGACAAAATTATTAAACACCATGCAACTTCAATCAGACATGTATCTTTATTTTTTTTAATTGATTTGATTTTTTTTAATTGACAAATTTGGCATGACATTAGTAAGTAAGAATAGCTGTATCAGTATACTGACACTTATATATATATTCACTAACATTTATATTTTTATAAATATAAGTGCAAATTATATATGTAGGTTACTTGTTACTTTACGTAACTTATAGATTGCTTATCGTTTATTATATTTTAGTTAAAAATCATATTTAACACTAATTACACACAATTTATGTACTTAAGAAATTTTTTTTTACCAAGATCCATTATCACTAATGAAGATTTTTTTTTGTAGTACTGAAATTACCATCGTGAACTGTTATTTTTTGCAGTATTAGTCATCGTGAAGAGAAAATAAGATACTTCAGATTTAAGCACATCGATCTAGTAATAGATGCATTTTGAAGAAATATAGAGATACAACTTATATGAATTAAGTTACTAACGTCAAATAATAATAACCTTTACAACAAGTAATCTAATTTTTACTGATACAGAAAGTGCTATTTTAAATAACAGAACAATTTATTTATAACAAATTAGACCTAACTATTTCGAATTAAATGAATACATTTTAGATCATCAAGATTTTAATCAGATAATTATCTCAATATCAATAGTTCAGCATATTAATGACTAAAATAACACTTGTAAAACCTTAGTCTTCAAATTGAATGATATTATAGCCAGTTAAAATTTAAGTATAATTATATAAGTTGCATATAATTATACTTATAATAATGTTGCTTTAATATTATATATATTGTATCTCTCTAAGGCGCTGTATTATTCAACATTAACATTTTTGACTCAGAAAAGTGTAAATATATTTTCTAACATCAATATAATTTTATAATATATAAATATATATTAGGACATTATAGTTCTTCCTAATTACATTTAAAAATAAAGAAAACTATTATTAATGCTTTGCTCAACCTTTTATTCCATTTCTATCACGTGGCTGTGGTAGCCGTGTTGTGAAGGTTGCGGACTTGCGGCTGTCATGTCATGAGTTCGAGCCTGGTACCACTGAAGACTGGTCATTGCTTGTTAAATATGGTCATTGTTTGTTAAATATGTCACTCAAACGTCCTTCCGTTGGTGTTGTGTGGATTTTAGGGGAGAAGAATGCCTGGTCAGGTTCACCCATCCCAGTATCTGTGATTCAAATGTAATATTTTACATAAGCAACTTAATATAATCTAGTTTGTAACACATGTGACTTTAGAGAAATCACAATACTTACACTTATACACGTATTATACACAATTAATTAGCGGAAAATATTTAATTAATTTTATAACTCTTTCCTTGTTTAAAATTTAAAAGTGACTACGCTATGAAATTATCCAACTGGTTCTGTCTATAAAAGTAAAATTAAAAAAATAAAATAAACAGATTTGAGAAATTTAACCCACACTGCATGAAGTAGGAAAATTTTATTTTAAAGCTATACTTAATTTCAAACCGAGATCCTTTTAATGAAAATCTCTTTTTACCTTTTGAAGGAAATCACTAATGACAAATTTTTAAACACAATCGTTGCTTATCAGTAATATTCTGAAGTAATCAATTCTTAGTTCAGTTTAAATGGGTTCCCCTTTTTAATCTTTTACCGTCAATCTCTCTCATTTTAAATTCTTCTTTCAATTTATTATTTTTTTAATGCTCTTAAACACTTTTTTGCGTCATGTCTTTTTTTGTCAGGTAAAAAAAAACCAAAGTAAAACAAAACAAAATTCCTTTGATGTAAAGATTACAAAGTTTTATTTGTTAATTAAACACAGTATATCCTTTTTTTATCGGGTGAAAACAATCAGGATTATTTTAAAACCAGTTTTAAAAGTTTATTGTTCTACTGTTTTTGATTATAGTACCAATTTTTAATAAGTATTCGAAAAAAGTTGCAAAAATACTTTAATGAACGGTTTTTGTACCACTTCAAGCGGCTACAATGCATTTAAAATAAAATTTATTTTAAATAGGTTCACATACATCTCATACAATTCCAGTCCAGAAATTCAATGAGCTTTCTGTGCATCTAAAAGTTGTCAATATTATTCTTAAATACTTCGCAATTTTACATCTTATAACTCTGAGATTGAGAATATTAGAAACAAATTACTTGTGTGTGTTTAATTTATGTGTAATATAATTATAACTAAATAAAAGTAAATAATTGTTTAAAAATTGTAAAATGATTTTCCATCATTTTAAAATGCTACTTTGCAAATTTAGATAGAACCAAAGTATTCCTTCTTTTATTTATTACATTTTATTAATTAAAAAACGATTATTTGTTGTATTCCTTTTAAATTTTATACAAAGCATTCCGAAAGAATAACAATATATTTTGAGAAAGTTAAGCGTAAATTTAATTATTGGTTGTTCAGTACTCCTCTCAGCCTTTTATGATGAGTTTAAAAACTGTCAGTGGTGTGAAACATGTTCTAAAACATTCCAAACTAATAAAACATATGCATTTAATACAGGAGACTACGTTGCAAATTTATATTTTACTTAGCTATAAAAACGTATAAAATTCAGTATTAAACAACATACAAAAAGATAATTAAAATAAAAGTGGAACACTGTTAATATATAATTTTAATTTTTTTCTGTTAAAAACCTTAATATAAATGTATATAGATATTAACAATTATCCTCTTGTTGAAAGATTTCTAATTTGACAATAAATATGTTTAATTAATAAATTTTAATGTACTAACTAGAATTAGCGAATAAAAATAGCAGAAGTAAATAAATTTTTTATTAAATGATTCTTCAGGTTAAAGAAAATTCAACAGAAAAATATTATTCTTTTTTTAAAAACGTTTTTACTTTCCTCAGCAATTTCCATCTTATAATCCAATATATGTTTATACAAATCCAACGTAATAATATTGATCACTATGTTCACCTTTATAAATATGTATATACATATGCGTTAGAAAAATTTATAATAAAGCAATATGCTTTAGTAAGATTCTAATTTTTTCAAATCTGGCTCTTCAGAATTGGTCCTAAATTAGAATTTTATTGTAAGAGTTTCTTGAAAATTTATCTACTACAAGAAAAAAAACATTATTTAATTTATCTCAGTTAAAATTTTCTAATTGACAAATAATTCCCTAAATCTTCTCGTGCAAATAAATTTTTTTGTGAAATTTAGTATTAAACAATACAGCTAAAGCATACTTTGTAGCAAAAGTAAGGTTTTCATTGATAATAATTTTCTGCATTTATAATAACGATGTGATCTGCTGAATGTATCAGGTTTCTTCCCATCTCTCATAGCTCATCAAATCTCATAATTTTAATCTCGTCTTGTGTACAGTAGAATTTAATTCACTTAATTTAAAGGTATCCAAAAACATTAAAAAAGTCCAAAGTCGATTAAACCACACATTCCTTTTTAATTTAATTGAATAGAGCTATATTTTGGCTTTATAAGAAATACTTTGTTTTATTACTACGTTACCTAAAGACCAAGCAGCAATTAATTTTATAAAATTAGAAAAATTGGAAGTGAGTCTTTTTAATCTATCTCAAGAGGCGTTTAAATTGTTCAGAATTTATCATATCGAGTCTGATAACTCAAAATATTATGAATATATTTCTTTAAAACTTTTTGAATCTGACATTTATATTATTTCCTTGAGAGTGTACTAAAATATTTCGCATTGTATGAATAATTTTTGACTTATGGCCTATTATTTATATAATAGTCTCATAAAGAATGTCAAGTTTTTTTTATATAATATTTACTCGTTCCGCGCTCTAAAACTTTTACATTTTTAAACATTAGCATATTTTAGTATATTTTCTAGATAAATGTATCTAATTTGTTTTAGTATTACTTTAAATGATGCAAGTTAAAATAAGTTATAGTTTTTCTCAAAAATAATACTAAAGTTTCACTTATAATTATAATTTTTGTAAAATTCAGATAATTCTTTAAAATATTGTTAGTTAAATGTTAGGCTTTATTATTATTGATTCTTAAAAAAGGCATTTTATAATGTCTAGAGTGTTATTTTTATAAAATTACTCCTAATCTGTTCCAACAAGTTAAGCGTCGTGGATTATTCGAAAAAATAATACATTGAACTGTAAAATTCAGATATTATTTTAAATATTTAATTTAGGAATGTGTGCTTTTGTAATAGTTATTTTAAAAAGTGCATTACTTTTGTTCATTAATTAATATTTAACTACACCTTGTTTAAAGCAAGAGTTTTTGCAAATAATTTAAAACCTTTAAAAATAGAGTTACTTGAGAATGTGCAAAGTAATAATAAAAATTTTAAAATATAAATTAGAAAGACAGAATAAAATAAAAAATGCCACAAATCAAAACTTTCTAATAATATTTCTAAATTTAAACGTTTATTTAAATTTAGAGTGACAAACATTTATTTCATTTTAGATTTAATTAGTGTCTAATACGTCTCATTTGAATAAGAAAGTATTTTTATATAATATAAACTTATCGTAAATTTGAAATTTTAATTTTATAAAAATCATAATTCCATTAATTTTAGGCTTTTAAAGTCTTCACTCGCTAAAAAAGTTGAAAGGAGTGTTTATTAATCAGAAATCTATCTCTTTCTCTTATAATTGCATAGTGTTTAAAAGTAAAATTTAAAACAAAAAAAACTTTAAATGTTTTGTTTCAATCAACAGATCCGAAAATCAAATTTTTAATTGCAATATTTTTTAAGTAGTGAACTTGTACATTCCCTTAACATCTTAATATGCCATTTTTAATCTTCAATCAAGACGTATTTTAATTAAACCCTTATTTTAATTTAATGAATAAAATCAGCTACTTCATACAAAAAATTGACTTTTATGAACACATGAAGAACAAATCGTCAGGCTTTAGTATTTTTCTATCAGAAGTATATTTAATTAATGACTTCAGCTTCTTCTTAATATCTGAAAAGTTAATTACATTCGAGAGCATATTTTGAATGATTGCTATAGTTTTTTCTAGAATTAATTTCTTTTGAAATTTTACTGTATGTTATGTTTCTGCATGTTCAAAAATAAAAAGTGTCTCACTGTTAGAATTAATCACTTCAAATCTTAAGAAAAATAAATTTTTCATACATTCAACCAGTGAATTACTCAAGTGCATGGAATTATATTTTTTTACATGATATGGATTTTTTAATCAACTTGTCAGTACTTTAGCTTTACGGGTATTGATTTATTTATTTATTCTTAATTTGACTTTTAAGGGTAAGAATTCGTAAGGTAATTTAATTTATCAATAGTAGAAACCCGTTTATTTTCTTTCTTTGGTAAAAGTTATTTATTTATTTATTTTTCTTCTTCTTCTTCTATTCCCCAAATTAACTTCACGTATTTCCTCTACACGCTATTTCCCATTTTCTAAATTATTTGCATTAGAAGATTTTAGAAGAATTTTGAATATATTCCAAATTGTTCAATAATTTTCAATTAAAATACATATAAAATGTTTCTTTATTTACTTACGAAAGTTCCATACACATTCTAGAAACATTCGTGACGGAGGAGGAAAACGAGTAGAAAACGAATGCATTAATTCATTTTAAATATGAAGAAATTTCTATTTTTTCCGTTCATTCTTTTTAAGTACAATTCAGAGTGGGAACAAAAAAAATCCCACATACTTTCAGGAAAGGAATTACAAAGGAGGGAATAATAGGAATATTATAATCACGTGATATAAGACAGGGAAATAGTACTTAGTTTTAGAAATTGTGTGTGTGATCTTAGATTCCAGACAGTCACTGAGTAAGACGCATTGGCAAGCATAGAATGACACCTCCACCGAAAAGTGTAGATGACCTCTGTAGTCCATTTCCAGTTTAGAATAGTTACAGGAAGTCTTTGACATTTTGGAAACTTCCATATCTACCAGGTATCTGATTCCAGTTAGCGTGTGAGTAGTTGATAATCATGGATACTTTTAAGACAACTTTTATCCAAGAGTATCGACATTTCCATTTGCAAGGGTGTCAAATAAAATTTTTATGTTTGACGGAATAGCACTGATTCTTGTACTCCAACAATGCATGCTTTGTTTTATATATGTCAATCAAAGGGTTAAAGTCCAATGTGGACATGACAAAAGCTTGAAGTGTGTAATAGTTAAAATGCGACATCGTAGTTTGGCGCTCACCGATAATGACAGCCATACGATATGTAATTGACGTTCAGTGACCAATTCTCATAATTTTTTTCAGCGTGTGACTATCATTTACCATCAAAATAAATCTCGTGAAGTGTTGCAAATGAATGAGATAAACTAACCCTCTGTTCATCAGGTTACATTTCACAGATTCATTGGCTCTTTCTCACTAGGTGTTGCAGCAGGCATTACATCCCACAGATCCATGTTCAATCTGCCGATTCCCTGATTTTATCGCTTTTTGTACATTATATCGCGTTGAAATGGAGGAGTCATTGTTCAGAAATGTTTCTCTATGCTTAACGATTTTCATCACTTTCTAAGCATACGTTTATCGTATCATGCTACCACAATCAATCAGTGTATACTTTCATGAAATGTGAATTGAATTAAAAAAATTTCCTTCCAATAGTAGATTAGTTAGAACTATTTATTACTCTGAATTTTAGCTTGCTTATTAAGCTAGTTTTACACTGTTTTAATTACTTTTAAAATAAACCAATAACGTTGATACTTGATGAATTAGTAACAAGAAATGATTATTCTTATATTTAAACTGAAAAAAAAACAAGTTTTATGTCAGTATTAAATGTTTAATTTTCACACTTGTTATTTTTAAAATTATCTAAACGATTATCTTACATCTTGACTTACATATGAAAAGTGGAATTTGATTTTATCATAGTTAATTTTTCTTAAACATAACAACTTTAACTTTATCAAATATTTTAATAAACATAATTTTTTATTAGAATATAGAGTTGTTTTAATTATTATATTATTAAATGGATGTTATTAAAACAACGGAGAAGCACATGTTATTATAATCAGATATCTTTTTCATTTTTACATTTTGATTCAAATGATTTCTTATCATTTTTATGATTTATACATTTTACATAATAGATTAAAATTTGTGTATTTGAAAGTTTCTTATTAGTATGTGAAAAAGATTATAGTCAGATTTCACTATCTTTAATGTCTTTATTCCTGACAACTAATTTTATGATACAAAATAAAATACTTCAGTCATCATTCAAACTTACTAAATATGACAACTTTCAATAATATTTTATAATATCCCATTCTTATTTTGAAAGTAATTAAGCTATAAATCTTGTCTTAAGACAAAAAGTATGATTTATGTTTAAAATATTAAGGAAAATTTATGTTTTAAAATTTTAAAAAATTGTTACATTTAATTATTAAACATACTCTCCTATAAGTTATTTGTATTAACGTGAGTCGAAAAATAGAATGTATTACATTCTATTTTTCAAATATCGTTCCGTATCTCTCCGAAAGCTGTGAATCACTGACAAAGTTAAAATATTTTTAAACTTTGGGATTTCCTTGCTATCCTGTTTTTTGTTAAAGATTAATAAGGATATCAAATAATTTCTTAAATGAAATTGAAAAATCTTATCCTCTATATAAAGTCACTTAATGTATTCTTAGTGCGAAATAAATTCAATATACTTAATTCTATAAAGTAAGGTGTACTTATAAATAATCAACACTTTTGTTATACACTGGTAAAAACAATTAAAATTAAGAACATTTTTTAAAAAATGAACAAAATAATTAACGCATATCGCAAATAAGGTATCAGATGATAGCTGAGTTCTACGCGGATACATTTTGCATGCAGGTGACCATTGTTCTAGCTAGGCAGTGGTGTTGTGATCGACTGGGATGACACAAGATAGTGGATAATTGGAACACTCGATGCGGGCCAATCATGGACCACCTGCTATTGGAACCTCGAGGTTTCGAAAAATGGGGTGTCTTCTGTGGAAACAGTTCAGAGAGACAGTTACTGTAATCCGTCCACTTTCCGAAGGTCACAAAAGAACAGCAACCCAGACTCAAGACCGTTATTTGAGACTTCTAGCTGAAAAGACAGGTCGCTGACAATGACACAAGTGTCTCACAAACTGTATAAAGCAACAGGAACATCCTTTTAACGATAACTGTCACCCAGAGACTTAATGCAGGTGAAATTTATGCAAAGTACCCCGTAGTTGCATCCCTTTAAATGTGAACCACAAAAAAAAGATCGTCTAACATTTTGCGGAGAACACCGGTATTAGACAGAGAATGATTGGAGGTGGGTTCTCTTGATAAGTCGAGTAATGAGTCGTGATTCAGTCTGGGCAGAGACTCGAGACATGTTCTCATCTGGAGAGAGCCCGGGAGTCAAGATTGGCCCTCTAACAGAGACTTAAAGGAACACTATGGTCGAGATAGTCTTATGGTCAAGACATTATGGTAGACGGTTAGGGGAACCTTCATATGTTTGATAGAGGTACTCAGATAAGTCAGCCTTGCAAGGACGAGATTCGTGCACCTTATATCATACTTTTCTACGGATCATATGAAACAAATTTCATCTTTACGGACGATAAAACCCACCCACAAATCTCTGAGTTTGTGGATGAATACCTACAATCGGAGGATATTCAATGATTTTTGTAGCATGTGATGCTCCTTGACCTTAATCCCTTCGAACACGTATGACACGTATTTGGATGCTCAATTACACCTCAAAGATTAGCTCCAACGACCGTCAACGAACTCAAGAGTGCCTTGGTACAAAAGTGGGTGCGGTTGCCGCAGGGGTTGATAAAGACATTGTATACTGTAAACAATGATGTAAGAGTTCTGTAGCTGTTAGAGGCGATTATACACCCTATTAGGCTTTGTTTCTGTGACTTACAGGGTGTCGGCCAGCTGCTGTGCTAGACGAATGACCAGTTTCCTTATTAAAGGTGCAGTTTGTGCCCATTTTTTCCCACATATTTAACTTATATCAGATGATATTTTAGCCAGGTTTGGTTGTATTTGCTTTGTTAGTTTTCTTTTTATTGTAACAAAAACTATTTATATCTTCAATTATTTTCACTAGTGTATATCGCGCGTAAGTCAAATATACTGCAATATAATTTATGCCAATTATTCAGAAACATAGTTTCCAAAAGTTGCGACAGAAATATACACCTTTACAGCACGTACATTTATATATAAATTGATTGAAGTGTGAAATCCGTTATTTTATGGAATAACTAGGTATTTCATAAAAAAACTACACAAGTCAGATCAATAAAAAATTATTGAATTCAATGATTTAACTAAGTATTCTATAGAACAGGAGTCGGCAACCTTTCAACTGTGGCATACCAAACAAATCTACCAATATGATTCAGCGTGTCACGCAGTAGGGCATTTTTGATTTAATCCGATTCCCGTGATAAGATAAGCACAGTTAAAGAATAGGGATCAATAATATTTATTCACTGTTTTGTTATATATAAATTTTACATTATTCAAAGATATTTTTAACATAAAAATAAACAACGTAAAATATAACTATTTTTTCAAAAACAAAATTAATAGTTCATATATGTTAAAAATTTGAAACATATTGAGTAAAACAAGAAATAGACAATGTAAAATATAGTTATTAACCTTCATTACAGTTAAATAAAAGTTTTAATGTGAACCTAGTGCTTATGCGCCGCTCTAATTTCATATCACAAAATCAGGGGTATGATTTTTGACTTCTAATTAAACTCGATTTTGAGCATTTAGATGTTAAACAATTTCTTGTGGACTCAAAATATTTTTCATAAGAGGAAACATTTTTTACTTCGATTGTAGAACCAAAAGCAGAAAATAGAGAGTACATGCCATTTTCTCTCTTCAAATAGTTTACTCTCCCCAACAATGACACTCAATAGCTTACAAAATAGCTGCAAATTTATCTTATAAGGGTTATCTTTCAGATTTTTTCGTAATTCCGTAAATGTCCATTATCTTAAAAATGTTTGACAAAATGAGGACATGAGGACCATAACAAATTTATCGATTTCCCTTCTCTCAAAAGTTGATAAATTTGTAGTGTAGTGCAGAGTTCCACTGAAAATCGTATGGCTTGCTACATGTGGCGCGCGTGCTTAGGTTGCTGACCCTGCTATAGAATAATATTTAATTGATCATTTAAGTGTGAAGTAAAGCATTCGAAAGTTTTTTGCGCCGATCTAGCTGTTTTTAATCAATTTTGAACCGATTATAGCTGCTTTTCAATTGCGTGTGTGTGTGTGTACACTTCATTCCGTTGCTTTTAAACGTAGAATTTTGGCGAAGTAATTATGTTAGCGTTTTACATTTTAGAAAATGAACAAATATTTTTGAAACCTGTTTTCAAGCGATGATTTCTGAAAAAATCGACGACTAACCTGTAAATAAGAAAAATTCAATGCGGGAGCTTTACATTTTTTTTATTAAGTGGGACACGGAAACATGCACAAAGGACAACAACGTGGGACAAAGAAAAAAAGTGCAGGTTAATGGTGCAATTAATCATGAAGAATTATTAACATTGTGATGGCAGAAGTAAATGTGCTAAAACAGCACAAAAAAGTACCAAGTGGCTATTGGTTACTCCGCCATTGTAATATCCTAGAAGTTCAAGGAGTTGAAAAGTTGATTGTGCCACTGACAGATGCAAAGCATATTCTTTTTTTTCCCCTTTCCGTTTAACTAATTTTAGCGATATGAGCAATATTATCCTCTGATTTTCCTTATTACTTCTCAATGAAGCATCCTTAATAGGAATAAAATGTATTTCTCGAGAGATTTTAGCTATTTAGGATCAATTAATTTACAAAGTAAATTTGAAATTGTTTATTTTTTATTTTCATGGTCTATCATTAATTATTTTATATAGAATAACTAGTTATTTCATAAAATAACTAGGTAAAGTATGAAATTTTTTATCTATTACGTACTTTAACTGACTTGTCTGTTATTTCATGAAATGCCTTGTTATTCTATGAAATAACAGAATTTATCCTTTAATGGTAACATATATGTATTCATTCATATATGTTAACCTTATAATATTAAAATATGCAAATTTTGCAAAATATCGTATCAAATTTTAGGGAAAGTGTAATTAAATAGTAATTCGATTTTAGCAATGATTTTTAAAAAATAAAAAATAAAGCTCATTGGAAATAAAGATTAATGAATTCTTGAAATTATAACTAAGTTTTTATTGGTATGATGTTTTGCGTGATTTCATTAAGAAACTAAAACCGAAATAATGTATATAATGATCTAACGTAGTTCATTATTGAGCCAAAAATTTAATGTTTCTTATTGTTTTAACTGATATAAAATGTTGCCGATATAAATTAATGGACTGTAAATTTAACAACAAAATTTTAATGAGCGAAAACGGATCCCAAACATATGGACAATTTTCAATTTCCCAAAAGCGTTTGATACTATTATTGAGCTCATTTACATCAGTAACTAGTCCACAATAGCTCTTGTTAGGGTAATTATGTGACATGACGCCACTAGCTACGTAACTGAATACTGTATCTTGTAATATCAACTTCCCTTCTGCTAGTTTTATTTTCCCATGATTTAGAATTTCAAAGAAAATCTGATTTGATAAAAGCAAATCGATTCTTCCAGGTGAATAGAAATTCTCGTTCGATAACTTTACATACTCAGGAATTTTTATCCCACTAATATCTAATTTATCTGTTGGAGTCAAACCCGTAATTTTCAGAACAACAAGAAATTCCATTAATTTCTGAAAATGTCTATTTTTATTTGAAACCACGGCAGACACTTTGCCCTTTATAATTTGTGAAGTCCCGTTAATACTGCAAATAGAGGTATTTACTCGTTCACAATGCAATCCCAAAGTCAAGACGGCATCCTGTGATATCAAGTTACACATACTCCCACAATCAAGAAGCGTTCGAGGGGGAAAGTTCCCCGCGGTGTTTTGAAAATAAACTATGGCGGTGGACAACACCCCGGTTGAATGACCCTTAGCATGTCCTACGAATTCCTCCCCTTCGGTGTCAAATGAAGGAATAGTTTGTTTCGGCTTGAAACATTCGCCGTTTACATTTAGTTTTGGTTTCAGAGTTGGCAAAGTTTCACTAATTTGACTCCTTTGGCTATCGAACTTTCTCTCAAAATTTCTACACAAAGGTGAATTGTGTCGCTTAGAGCAATTGCAACAATTCCGCGAACTTTTGCATAGAGCTACTCTATGAGAAGAACCAAAACAATTTATGCAAAGATTGTTCTTTTTCACCGAATTAAACCTTTCATAAACACTTAAATCATTAAATTTTCTACATCTAAATACTGGGAGTGGCTGTTGTTTACGAATTACACAGTTAACTGGATCCAATTTAGCTAGAAAAGATTTCGTTTTATAATTTCGTTCCGATGGAACAGCTATTGCATTATTTGTTTGGATGTTTTCTAGTATTAAACAGCGTTTTAACAAAAAATCCATAAAATCGTCCCATTTAGGCAGTTTGGTAGAGGCTAAGTTGAGCTCATAATTTTTCCTTGTTTCCTTATCTAATTTTCTTAAAATTAAATTTATCAATAGTACTTCGGAAAATTCGTTTAGTTCTAATCCTACCATTTTTAAACCTCTTAAATGTTTTTGACAACAATCTATTAAAGTTCTTAAATTTTTAGCTGATTCGTGAGTAAATTTTTCCAATGATAATATTTCACTAAAATGACTATTTATGATCAATTTCTTATTCTCAAACCTCTTTTCAAACATTCAAATAATGAAGTATAGGAATCATCAATTGTAATAACATCCTTAGCTATTCCAGTTAGTGTAGATTTTAAGTAATATAATGTTACGAATTTTGTATACAATAATGTAAATAATTTGTATTCGGATGTGCAATGCCTTTATATTACTCTATTCTGATATTTATTTTGTGAATTTAGCTGCTGAATCCTGTATTTCAAGAATTGATCTTCGACAATAAATACTCATTGCTCTTAAAGAATTGACTTGTTATTTACGACTGATTTCGCATAAAATCCTCGAGCCCGATCTTTGTAACAATTTGGTGTCAGAAGTTGGATTTTATGCCAATAACAAGAGCGACGGATGAGCAACTGAAGGCTCTCTTAGAGGGCATTAATGTCTTGAAAAGTGGCCAAGAAGAGACTAAGAAAGGAATGGAGAATTTGCAGAGAATTCAAAAAGAGACTAAAGAGAGAATGGAGAAAGTTCAAGAAGAGACTGAAGAGAGAATTGATAAAGGCCAACAAGAAATGCAGAAAGGCCTGGAAGATATGCAGAGAAGCCAAGAAGAAACTAAACAAGAAATGCAGAGAGGTCTGGAAAATGTGCAGAAGATTCAAGAGGAGACCAAGAAAGGTCAAGAAGAGCTGAGAGATACTCTAGAAAAGAAAATCGATAGTGTGGAGGAGAGAATAGCTGTAAAAATGGAAGAAAAGATCGCAGTAGTTGAAGAGAAGATAGAAAAGAAAGTAGAGCAAGTTGAAGGAAGAATTGAAGAAGTAGCTGGGAATTTTAACCTCGTATCACAGCGAGTAGAAGATTTAGAAAAGAAGCTTCTTGCTTGCGGGAATACGACGAACGAAAGCAAGTTTGTGCCTTCCTCTCCAGTGCCTGTTTCTCCAGTATCTGTGCCTACCTCTTCAGTGTCGGTGAAACTGTCCACCTATGACGGAATAACTAACTAAGAGGTATACAAGACTCAATTTTCCATAATTTCAGAAGCTAATGGATGGACTGAAGGCGTCAAGGCGTGTCAACTAGCAGCATCCCTTAGGGGAGAAGCCGCTGAAATACTGCTGACTCTTCCCGACACAGAGCTGCTAAATTTGAACTCCCTCTATAATGCTCTGGATCTTCGGTTCGGACAGAAATACTCCAAAGACTACGCTCGCCTGCGGTTGAAAACAAGAATCCAGAAAACCGGAGAAAGTTTGCAAGCGTATGCCTTCGAAATAAAAAGGCTCGCCAACGTAGCTTTCTCGGATTTCTCAGTAAATGTGCAAGAAATGATTTCTCTCCAGTATTTCGTCGACGGACTGGAAGATGAAGAAATCCAGAGGGCTGTAAGAATGGCGGATGTTCAAGATCTAAAATCTGCCCTTTTATTGCGCTGAAATTGGAGGCCGCCACTGAAGCCAGTCCCAGGGACCGCCATTGTATCCGAGAGGTTAGAGTGAATGCAGATGCATCCTGTGAATCTCCACGGATGAAGGAGATAAAGAAATTGAAAGAGGAAATTCGAGATTTAATGGCCCAACGTAAGAAACAGGGAGACGTAGCATCACATGCTGGGGGTGCGGTGGAGCAGGGCACCTCAGAAGTAGCTGCCCTCGAACAAATCAGGAAGATTGCAGCACCAAGTGCTGGGGGTGCGGTGGAGCAGGGATCTAAGAAGTAACTGCCCTCGAATAAATCAGGAATATCCTAACCGTGCAAGTGTAATCGAGCCTAGGAAAGTGTGTAGAAACCTAAAAAGATCAGCAAAGGAAATGAAGACGTCCCTCTGAGAAAACCAGAGAATAGTAAATTCTGCTCGAGAGTCGAAAAGAAATTTGGCGCAATAGATCCAGTAGTCCGCCAAGTTACAACGCCATCAACATCGGAATTAGACCCGTGGAGTGACGAGAGCGTCCGAAAAGATCAACTGGGTGATCCTGAAATTAAACCAGTAATAGAATTCAAAGAGTCATCTGATGAAAAGCCCAGCTGGCAAGACATCGCTTCTTTCCATCCTACAACGAAGCGTTACTGGGCTCTTTGGGACTCTCTGCACCTGAGAAATGGAGTTTTGTATCGAAAATGGGAGTCTGACGACGGAAAAGCATTCAGGTGGCAATTAATGCTCCCGAAGACAAGAATATCGACAGTCCTAAACGAACTCCATGGCAGTCCAACTGGTGGTCATTTTGGTGTCATGAAAACCTTACAAAAATTCCGAGAGCACTTCTTCTGGAACAACGTGCGGAGTGACGTTGAGAAGTGGTGTCGCACATGTGATCCCTATGCTGCACGTAAAGGTCCGAGAAAGCGCACCAGAGGACGACTCCAGCTGTATAATGTGGGAGCGCCTTTCGAACGAATAGCTTTCGACATCTTAGGCCCACTTCCGATATCAGCAGATGGCAACAGCAACATCCTGGTTGTCATGGATTACTTTACTAAGTAGCCTGAAGCTTATCCTATATCCGGACTGTTGTAGAGGGTCTAGTGCAACAATGGATCTCAAGATACGGAGTTCCTCTACAACTGCACTCCGATCAAGGAAGAAACTTCGATTCAGCAGTTTGCAAGAGACTGTGTGAGATACTCGGCATTGACAAAACCCGGACAACAGCTTTACATCCTCAGTCTGACGGCATGGTAGAGAGGTTCAATCGGACCATCCTGAACAGCCTCTCTCTCCTGGTATCCAGTAATCAACAGGACTGGGACAAGAAACTGCCTCTTTTCCTGCTTGCCTACAGGAGTGCCGTTCACGAGACCACCGGTTATTCCCCATCCCAGATGCTCTTCGGACGTGATCTGCGGTTACCTGCAGATCTCTTGTTCAGCCGGCCACCAGATGCTTCTTTGGCGCCTGAGGAGTATGTCGAGAAACTCCAGGCATGGATGGAGGAAATGCATCATTTGGCTAGGGAAAGTATCGGCATGGCTTCAGAGAAGATGAAGACCCGATACGGCGCAAGAGCAACCGGACACGACTTCCATGAAGGCAACAAAGTGTGGTTAGGGAATCCGAAACGTCGTAAAGGACTCTCTCCGAAGCTGCAGACCAACTGGGAAGGTCCTTACACAGTCCTAAAAAGACTGAATGACGTTGTGGTTCGGATACAGAAATCACCACACACAAAACCGAAGGTAATACATTATAATAGGCTAGCCCCTTACCTTGGCCAAGGAGAATAAGATCCTTAACATCAGACCATGGTCACTAACTATTTTGTAAATAATGTAAATTGTGTTTCTCTTTTCTAATCCCTTAGTTTTATTTTAGTGTTGTAATTTAAGTTTGTATTCTGAATTTATTTGCTTTGTATGTGCTGTTGAGTATTTGTTACTTTATATTCAATTACTATGCGAGTAGAATATGTCATATAAGTGCTCTTACTCAGGGATTGTACTGCCCCGGGACGTGCAGTCTTTGAGGAGGGGGCAGTGTTGCGAATTTTGTATACAATAATGTAAATAATTTGTATTCGGATGTGCAATGCCTTTTATATTACTCTATTCTATATTTATTTCATGTTAAAGTTGTAATATTCACAAGCAACGCCATCCCTTACGTTATAATGGCGATTCAATGAGAACTTGGCGAAATATTGGCGATAGAGCCAAGTTGGCATCATTTTTGCGACCAATAGGCGACAATTTGGCGACTTTGGTGACATGTTGGCGACCATGGGACTTTGGCGAGTTCGGGACCTCTGGATTTTTCTAGAAATTAGTAGATAAATCCACTAATTTCACGATCTGTGACGCGAGCGCATCTTTCCAGAAGTTTCGGCCCCGGATATAAATAGAGAGATACTCGCCGCAACAGTCAGTCTGGTTTCAACAAGCGAGTAGGCAGTCTGGCTTCAGCCAGCGAAAAGCGAGTTTTGATTTCAACCAGCGAGTAGTGAGCACTGTTTTGATTAGCGATTAGTAGACTTGCCTTGAACTTAATCAGCTCGGCTGTGCTTGTGAATAATCATTTGCAAACGTGTATTTTAGACACTGTTTATTGTGTCTGAGTGCTGTTGAAGGTGTGAAATCCTTCTGTTATTTATTCTGTGAACTTTGCTGTTGAATCCTGTATTTGTAAGGATTGATTTACGCCAATAAATACACATCGCTCGCAAAGAACTGTCTTATTGCTTACGACTGCTTTTGCATAAAATCCTCGAACCCCGATTTACGTAACAATAATTTTTGAGAATCTGTTAAACTATTGTTCGAATCAATTAAAGAAATAAATTGTTCTTTAAAATTAAACCAATCATGATAGGAACCATTAAATCTTGGTAATTGAATATCTGGCAATTTAATATTATTAAAACTATTTCCACAAGATGTAACATCATTATTCTTCAAATCAATTTTTGAAATAATATTTTTAATCCTTACCTGGATATCTTCGCAATCATCTTCTAAATCCAGGATTTCTAATTCAAGTGGTTCCAAGTCACTGTCCATTAACACTACTTCGTAATATTCATTTCTAATATCACTCAATTTGATTCTTAGGCCTTTCAAGGTATACATTTTCGATTCCAACTTTATTTTACCCTTTTCGTCCGGATTGTTAATGAAGTATTTTATGCGTGTCAGCTGCTCTTTAACAGATCCACGTTTGCGGTTCAACACAACTAATATTTCTTTCGACATACCGCTCTATAATTATTCTAAAGATTTTACAAGTACTAATTTTTCTAAGGTTCGACAACTCCGGCTCGACGGACCAATGTTGCCGATATAAATTAATGGACTGTAAATTTAACAACAAAATTTTAATGAGCGAAAACGGATCCCAACCATATGGGATCACTGAACTTTTCGAACTGAATACAAGGTTACTACATTTGGCTCGGAGCGAAATCTATACAAGGAATTCTCGCCAACTGGCGCCAACATAAAATATGTTATCAGAAATTATATATCTACAATTGTAATTGTACTTGTATTTTTTACAAATTATGTTTATAATTTTGACGCTAGAAACGTAATATACTTGAGATACTTCTGTTTCAATTAAAATTAATTGCTCAAAATTAATTCATAAAATGATAAAGAAATGAGTAACAGATTAAATCTTTATTTGGAGCAATAAATAAATTTAAATAGAATTTAAACTTTTTATTTTAATTAAATAAATTTCATCTATAATGACTTTATTTTTTCTTTTATACTTATTCAAAGTCAACACACAGATAATCTCTGAATAATGAATTTGCTTCAAGCAGAAAAGAATGCCATTTCATTTCTAAATTTACATATAGCTTTTTTATTATCAAGGCATTTTTCATTCTCTACAACAATGGAAGGAGAATCTTCATGAATGAATGGATATGTTTACTTGAAATGATTAAGTATCTTTTTTGTACCAATTATTTATGATTAATAAAGAATTTCTGATTTATAAAGGAACTATTTTTAGAATTCCCCAACGTATTTCATGAAAAATAAACTTCTCTATGAATAAAGCTGTATTTGAAAAAGCCTTTTGCTTTAATATTTGATATTTTTTTGCGCATTTATTTATATGTATAAACTACTTCATAATTGTAAATCAAACATGCTGTCATAGTCCTTACATTTTCACATTTATTTAGACCAGGAGTGGAAAAGTAAGTCGATCGCGTTCGACAGGTAAACCGCCAAGACATTTTGGGCTGACCGCTTGAAGACTAGCAGTTAATAATTATGTACCAAAATATTGAGAATTCACTCACATGCAGATTAAGTCTTCTGTTGTTACATATACCACCCGATCGGCAATAAAATCAGATCAAGGCCACGAAATTCATCGTGGCAAGAGGCTAGTTG
>BMAO01003202.1:0-53969 GCA_019973975.1 Trichonephila clavata | reverse complement strand
TTTATTATTTTCACCAGTTTCTGTATACCTTTTTATTTCCACCGATTTATATTAAAAGTATTAGGAAGTATAGCTCTGGAGTTTAGTATATTAAAAATGATTTGTGACAAAACAAAAAATAATTACTGTAATAAATATGATTTTCTTACATAATATTGATTGTATTTTATTACTGATTCAATGCTGAAGAAATTCAATTCCTTAAATGTTTTGCTAAGAATTTTTACTACTCTATATAATTATGCCTCTGTCATTATTTTTTTTGTTAGAATACACTGTGATTTGGCTCAAGCAACATTTACTAGTTATTAATTTACTAGAAGTATTAGGCTGTTCAAACAACACAACAATTGCAAAACTCATAAAGTCATGTATCTCATGTGTTTTAGAAAAATAGTGATAAATTCCGAGATCTTGGTATTTTTTCTTAATCTTACTTAACGATATAAACTTCTCTTTCTAATGATCTAAGGAATTCATATACATTAAGGGTGTCCGGCACGTCGATAGGTGCCTACGTTACTATGTACCTTTTTGTCAGAAACTACTTACTTCTCATGAACAAAATTTTTATAGTAGGTTATGTGTACTATGAATAACACTTTAACGTAGGGTTTTGTCATTTTGTTAAAATTTAAATTAATTATGAATTTTTTTACAGTTGTCCAATTCCCCCCCCCCCTAAAATTTAGCTAGAAAAAGTCATATCTAAAAAGGTTTATTTACTAATACCTTCCATTAAAATGTAAAAACCTTTTAAAAGTCTTCTCACTGGAAATTTGAGGATTATGTGATAAGTTGTTTTTGAGAAAAAGGTACAAAGAGTGAAAAATAATTACATTTTAAAAAAACAGGCTAAAAAGTAAAAATTTGTAATTTTTTTGAGAATTTTCTTTCTTTAGTATTTTTCAGAAGCATATTAAGCCTTTTCTTAACTTTCTGCTCATACAAAATAACTCTACTAATTTTCTTTTTTTTTTCATTCTTTTTAACAATTTTGCTTTTTTTTTAGGATCTCAAGATGCTTTCGTGGGGCTACACGAATTGACGTGTATATAGTTTTTTGAAGCATGACACACAGTTACAACTTGGTTCAGTATCACAATGTCTTAAGATCATTAATTTCGCTACATGACTCATATTAAATTGTGCAATAACCATATTTACCCCTAAATTTAGAGTTTTTAATTCCATACATGTAGATCTTGGAATCACTGACAATATGGTTTTATTAACTGACTCATTTAAGGGGGTATGTACATTCCATGTAAACTTTCCATGTAAACATTTTTTTAATAATTAGGATCACCAAGATCTCTAAAAATTGTCTTCATTTAATTCATTATGTGTATGTATTTATGATCATTGTGCCTTTCTTTACATTCAGCTTCTGTCCAGGCATTTATAATCGCAGAACACAATCCATGTTGAGGGTTCTCATTTGAAGACAGAAGACGAAAATAAACAATAGCATAATATCTTTAAACTTTTGATATCAAAATGTCGGTTTTCGGTCTTTAGGCTTTTTCCATAATTTAACTTTTTTTTCTCTGTTTCGCTTTTAAGATGCAAAGGACGTGTACCCATACACTTTTATATAATCCCAATACACTCTAATGTTTCCACTTGAACATCATATGGATTCGCGCTCATCAGAAACTTATACAAGGAGAAACACAGGTGCCCTAGCAGAGCACCTGTGTTGTTTGTTTCATTGTCATGCGCTCAAGGAGTAACTTCATTTTAAAAAAAAAAAACTTTTAATTATCGTATTTCCTTATATCATATATCATTTTAAACAGAAATATTTAAACTTTTTGAAAATGTAATAAAATGAAAACTAATAATATTTCGAAAATTGATGTGCCGGACCCTCTTAAATGAATATTACACATATTTATATACTTTATATAGAAACATATTTTACTCATACGTTTATATATTTTACACATATTTTTATATTTTACACATATTTTTATACATTACACATATTTGTATATTTTATACTAAGATAAATGAAAAAGTATAGAAAGACATCGAGGAATATTTCAATATTTATTCATAATGTACTTATTACTTTAAGATGTTCTAATGTTCTATATGTATCATTTCTGATAGATCTCAGAAAGTGGCTCTCTATACTTTTTTGCTGTAATTTTTATTTCTATTCTTATTCATTCATTCTATTCATGATTTTAGCATGCTATTTTTTTCTCCTAAATTCAAATATGTTTCTGTTAAATATTTATTCTATATTGTGAGTCCAAAAAGCAGCTTGCTTAAGATTATTTCCAATTGTTAACACTGATTAAAAAATTTTGGATACGCTGTCTTGCACCGGTTTTACCATCCTTAAAAGTTTTATGCTTGCTTATAATAACTGAATTTTTATTTTTTTTTAAGAAATTGAATGTGCTAAGGAAGGGTGCTTTGACTAGTATCTAATAAAAAATCTAAGTGGGAAAAAATGATGAAAGTTAACATTTTTGTAACGTTTTTGGAAGTTTAATTCTGAAATTCACGAATTCTGTTAAATTATCAAGAACAGCATGCCATTGACAGAAAAGTTGAAAGTAAAGAATAAATAAATATGTTTTCTTAATTATAATGTGAATAGTCAAAATTACTAATTTTTAGCATAAGCATCATCTATTAACATTCTTTATTACGCAATGGAAACTCTATTATTGAATTTATATTCTACTACACGTATCATAAACCTTTCTTCTAAATCCTTTATTAAAAGAGAAATGTAACACTTAAAGGCGTTAGTTTGGTTTCTTTATTTTGTGTGTTTCTAGTCTTTTTTCTGAATCCTAAAAGAAGGAATTATTTTTAAATATTTGTGGGAGACACCACACTCTTAAGTTCATAATTTCCCCTGGGGCTTTTTTCTTTCAGAGGACTTATTGAAATCAAAAATACGCTTTGCCATTAAAATGATTAACAATTGTTTAAGCTCTCTTTGAATGCCCAGGCCCTTTTATTAGACTAAGAGCATTTTCAATTAGTTTAAATCACTTAAATAAGAAGGGGATGCTCTAAAACAGCTCGAATCGATTAAAAGAACATTAAATTATTCCATTTAAGTAATTAAATTTGTTTCCTATTTTTCCTGATCACATGTTGCTTGCTATTATCCTGAAAAGAAACTCTCCTAGGGACAAATTATTTAAAAATAGTTTTGTGATTTCTTAATGAATGGATCATGAATTTCAAAAAAAAGGGGGGGGGGAGTTTTAATTAATTACACAAAACAAATTTCTATTTTACTGATTTTCAATATAGCTCTTTTATTGTTAATATGTTGTGAGATTATTGAAAATATTTTGTATTTATTGCTCTTCTGATATCAATTCAAATTAATGCTAAAAATAATAATTTTCCTTTTGTCGATATGATTTTGTAATTGAATTTTTCCGAAGCTAATAACACCTGAGTAATATGAAAGCTTCGGGGAGCACAAAATTGATAATTTCCGGCATTTGTAATGGGAAAAAACTAACCACATGAAAAATACAAAGTTTGCTTAAGTATTTATACATAAACAACACATCGATGAACAGTATCATTGTTTTCTTGGAAATCTTTGAATATTTTTCCAAAATGCACTTTCGGAAATTGCTTTCAATTCATTTTGCTTCCTTTCCTCAAAATATCCATTTTAATGTTTCATCGTTCTTTCAGTGTTATAACACATATTTCTTTTTTAAGATCAAGAGCATTGTATTATTTTCATAAATAAAAAATATAATCTAAATTTTTCGAAACAGTTTTCATTTTATATCAGAGCACACAACACGTTACTTCCTTTAATGATTTATCTCTCTATCCGGATAATACCTTGGAAATATCTAAAGTAGGATTCTTGAAGTACTCAAAAATGTGATGTATTTAAGGTTAGCCCCTTCTTCTTCTACTTTGTTTTTATCTACAAAAACTGCGATAATTATATTAACTTGTTATCTACCGACAGTACTTATAAGTACCATTCACTTTAAAATTACATAGAATAAACATTTTTATGAATACTCTGACGATACTTAGCAGGAATATGCTTTGAAATCCACTCTTCCAAGATATATGGCAAAACGGGTTCTATGATGAGTATTTTAGCGGGGAAGGCGAATAGTTTTATAGCAGAAATTGCATTTTCAGCTGACATTTTTATCGGATTGCGAAGATTGTCGTTTTTGTTCCGAAAAAGTAGTTAATTTCAAAATGTAAATGTCTTACTTTTTTTGTATGTTAATGAATACCTTAGAAAACGATTTGATTGTTTAATTTAAGCGAACAGTGTATGTAATTAATTTTACAGTTGTTGTTGTTGCTGTGTGTTTTATACTCAGATACATATGAAGACGAGAGAGGAAGGGCAGAAACATGCATTACAAGCACAGAAAAATATAAACTTTTTATTTACAAATGATGATCCCAACATACAACAGAAGGGGTGCGTTACTTTCTATTCGAGACGGGAATCCATTTCAGGTGAAAAAGTCCGACTTCTTTTCCCGAAAATACATCCATGCCTTGTTCGGGATTCGAACCCGAGCCCACTCAGTAACAAGCCGAGGGTCAGATCCACTATACTGGCTGGGTGGCGAATTTTACATTTAAGTATCTTTAATTAATTAATGAGCTCCAACGGATTAAATTTCCCAAAGTTGAGTATTTTGTTTATGTCTATCCCTTAATTTTTAATTTAGTGATTCAAAAAAAAAATGCATGAAAAAATTGAAGTAAATTATATAGGTAGATAAAGGGTTAAAAGGTTAAAGGTGATTATTCAAGATAGCTCACTTTGAAGTATTGATAAACATACCATTTAGTAATTTTTTTCCAAAGGGGCTGTGTGAATTGATAATCACCCTTGGAGACTTAGTAGATTTCCCGGGAGCCGGTATCACTTTTAAGTGCGGCACCATATGGATGGAATTCCTCAATGTAAATTTGATCCCCAGTTTCTTCCCCAGAGGGAGGCACCTGAGCTCTGAAGATGTGAAATCGTACTGGAAATTTAATTTTTCTGATAACAACCAAGCCATAAGGCACTCTAGGGATTTTTAACATGCTACATAACCACACGACATGGGTGCTGTCAATTTTCTGCATCATGAAAATCCACCAACTTAGGTCAGGGTCGAATCCGCAACCTGAGATTGCAAACTCATTGTTTGTTTGCCCTTTTCTTTCCCTTAATGATTCAATATTTGGAGTACGTTCCTGATTAAAATGTTAATGTTATAAATATTAACTTATTTCTTTATTATTATACTCTTATTATACTTTTATTATATTTACTCTTCGTCGTTATCTTACATTTCCATCACTACGCTCTTCATATTTAATATTGTGAAAGTATATTTAAGATATCTTCCTTTCAACTGTACTGTTATTTTAAATTTATTTACGACTGTAAAATAGCAAGCATTTTTAAGACAATGTAATTTAAATAAAACCCCCCAAAGAAATTTAATTAAAAGTTTATTTGAATATAAAAAATGTGTGCTATTTAAATGCAACTGATCATTAAGTTTTAATATTTTGGATGTGACTATCAGACTAAAACTCACATATTTAACAAAAATTAGTTCCATGCATTCGCTTACTTTTTTACATGGAATTATTTTTAAAATGCATACACTTCACATGCAGAAATTTAATCTGATACTTACTTAAAAAGTGGAATTTTCATGTTCTTTAAAGTGCTAAAATTACAATAACAACGTATACAATTAATCAGTTTAAGTGCTGTTCTTCAGGGAATGGACATTTAGTTTATATTAAGGTTTGCAATCCCATGTCATATTTTCAATCCCGGGATTTCGGGATTACATTATGCAAATCACGTGTTAAGGATTGGACTATTTATTAAAAATACTTACATATTAGCATAGTTGAAATTGCATAATAAAACTGAAAATATAATTAAAAATTGATATAAAATTATTTCAATAAAACAAATAAAAAAATTCATCATAAAAGACAAATAAAAATAGTACATAATTAAATTTAAAAAAAACATTTAATCATTTCTTGTGTTTTTGTAAATAAGCTTATAAAAACACAGCTCCTCCAGCGTTTCATCATTGGAATGGCTTCTTATTTTTGTTACAAATTGTCCTGCCGTAGAAAATGCACGCACAAATTCTTTACTAGTAGGTATTATCGTCATTAAATAGGAGTATGTTCTTCACATGTAGTCAACACGTCTCCCGCCATTTTCAAAAAAGAGACATTTCTTTTTGAATTTTTGATGACAGTGTCTCAAATCTAAGAGACTGCATGGGTGCATATACCTATTTGATAACTTTATTTAGTTCTTCTGCTTCACTTAATGGTTTTTGTATATAAATTATCCAGTTATTGAATCAGAATGTGAATCAATTTCAAGTGTTACCTAATTTGAAATTGAAGATCCAGTTGCATGAGCTGTTAGTAATGCAATGGGATTTGAAGTGTTTTAAGTCTTCCAAGCAGACCCGCTATTAATAAAAGGCATTTAATTGAAAAAGGAACTGTGACAAAATCTATTCTTGTGATGTTGCTTATATTATTGTGTGAGCATTGCAGTGAGCCCCATAGAGCTTTGTGACGTTCTCCCATACTGTGCATATATTTTTTTTTACATATAGCATAATTGCACGAAAAAATTCTACGTACATATTTTATAAGCAGAATATAAATCTTTGAAAAATTAAATTCTTAGAAAATTTTTATGAGAAGCAATTTTTTAAATAGTATTCAGACAAAAATTAAATCCCAGAATTAGTTATTTAATCTCGGGATTTCAGTATTAGAAAAAACACTGGGATCCAGGGGTTCGGAATTCCGGGATCCCAGGGCTGTAAACCCTACTAGATATCTTTCAAAAATTCTAAATGCCTCTATTCAAGTTAGCTGATACCAGACATCCTGAGGGTGGTAGAAATGTCCGTTTTCTGACTCCACTCGCAATGGGGAGAAAGTTACAGATGAAAGAAAACATATGAAATTTCCTGGTTTAACATACACACCCGGGATTAGTTATTTTAATCCCGAGATTTGAAAAAACCACCAAGTTCCCGGGGCTGCAAACCCTAGTTTATATTTGTAAACACATCTGAACTTTTAACTAAACATTCACTTTCATAACGTATTCTTTAAAAGTTCTTATAGAATTCCATTTTGCCTTTAAATGATTATTAGAATGCTCATTGTGCATCTATATGATACTATACTTATATGTCTTATTTATATGTACTGGTTTTCACAGTACATATAAATAGTTTTTTTTTGTCTTTTTTAAACATAATGTATACAACATTCTGATCTTAATATTATTAAATTGTGGTTTGGTTTTCTTTGTTGAAGCTATTAATTTTTTTGACTTACGTTTATTTACTGAATTGCTCTTAATGTATTCTGGACTCTTTTTTTCCCCCTGCTATGACACTGTAAAAATATCATTTCAAAGCGATCTAACAATTCAGCCATCATAACCTGATAGCTGCTCAAAATTATGTTTGCAAGCATCATTGATTTTGAATTTCAATTTTACGTTCATTAAAAAAGAATAAAAAAGTGACAGTAGATAGCAAAGTTATTTTGTAATGTAAGGTATAAGATAAAAGACAGTAAAATATATTTTTCAAAGTTAATGACAGATTTATAAAATAAACGAGCAATTTAATTTTACTCAATAATGCTTCACACTCATACTTCAATATTTTTTTCTCTTCCATTTTTGGCAATCAAATAAAACGTAAACCCTGAAAACTGTAAAAATCTATTTTCTCACTTTTGAGAAAACATCTTTTGTCCTTAAACAACCACCGCCATTTTTTTTCCTTCCTAAGAGTTAAATTGCTCTTGATCTTAATTAGCTCCATTGGATAAAAGGGGAAATGGTCCAAAGATTTCTATCTGATTCATTCTTACGTAACTAGCATTGTATTTTTGGTGCTTTTCTTTACCATCAACAGTTGTACTATTTTTTAATTAACTTTCTTTTTTCATTTGCTTGATCTTGTGAGAGTTCTCACAACCAAAAGAAATGAGAAGCACTTTTTTTTTCTTCTTTAACAATCATTTTGCAATGTTTTTTCTTTCCAATTCTATTTCAAGGTTTAATAAAAACAGAAATGTTATTCTTTAGGTTTTTTTTTATTTGTCTATGATGTTCTCTTCTCTGAATGTATTTAAATGTTGGATTTTTGTAATTGTAGTGTTAATTTATTTTAACATCTCTCTCTCTCTGCAGATGTTTACTTATTAAAAAACTGGTTAGATTAAATGTTTTAAATTTTTTAAAATTTGCTTATAGTCATAGATACAGCATATTAATAACTTAATATTGTCTCGGTACTATGGAATTATTTTTAAACAGAGAAAATTGTATACAGTTTTCTATAATTTAGAAGTTGATTCTTCTGCTGCAAAATGTATATGGATTTCTTCTTTTCAATGACTATAATTTTTATAGCACTCCTCAGACACGATTGGATATATGTATAGTTTTGAAAAAAATATTATCATTTCAACAATATTCAAAATTTTCATTAAAAAATATTTCATTTTTAACTTATTTTTTAACATATTCATGTGATGTATTCCTAGCAATAATATTTCGAACAATCTGTGTTTTTTTCCTGACACATATGATGTATCTCTTAATGAGAATATCATTAGGTCAAATACTACAATTTTAATGCATTTATTTTCCTTTCTGCATTTTAAATTTGATATTAAGTGCATTTGATAAGTTAGATTCTTAAATTATAATAAATGAAGATAATAGAATAAAATCTATATCTTATTAGAATAACTGATATTTTAGGTAACTCATAATTTTATTTTCATCTCATTTTGTTTGAAATCTACTTCTCATCAAAAAATTCCCGGGAAATGTTTTCTCCTAAATAAGAACAATTCACGTATTTGCTACGTGTGCTTGTACTGTAAGACAGGGGTGGACGGACTTTTCGAAAGTTACGGGCTACTTCAAATGTTTTTAAAGTTTTGTGGTAGGTGCAGACATTCCGTATCAAAATTGTATGTTTTCTTTTTTTAACACTTGTGTTTTAGACATTGTACCCTTCATTTAAAATACGACATATTACCATTTTTACTACAAAAAGACAACCAACACAAAATAGTCAAGTTGAATGCTTGAACAATTATAAGCGACCACTACACCACGTAAGTATTCAATTCAGAGAGCAGAAACATACGTGATCCCACGAATCTGAAACGTACGCATGAATTCAATTTGTTCTCTGGCGAGTCTCGAGCCATCGTGGGACACATCAACACGAGAACCCAATCCGGTGAAAGCGCGGGGTGTGAGATGATGACATGCCATGATATCGCTAGAGAGTGAGAGTAAGAGAATATTAACGCCGCATTCTTCAGCTACACTAGGATATTTAGTGACGGACCTCGTTATTTTGAACCATGGTCAAGTGACGAGGATGACACCTGATATGACACCTCCCTCTCCTAACTACTACAACACAGCAACGGGAGGACGATTTCCATGAAATACATTTTTATTGGATCCCTATTCAATAAAAGAAACATGCTTAACGAATTTCAAGTATGTGGGTCTAACAATTCAAAAGCAGTAATTTTTTTCTATAACTCAACTTGACCGCTCGCAACCTTCGTTGGGGGTCGATTTTCGTTTTACTCTTTGTTAGAGGAACTCTATTCTATGAAAGGAACATGCCAACCCATTTTCCAGCAGGTAAATCTAATAGTTTTAAAACGGAAATATTTTTCGATTACGCCCCTTAATCCACCAAAATGAAACTTGAGAGTTTCATTTTGGTTTCATTTCGAGACCCATTTTACAGCGGTTCTCTACTGTACGCAAGGAATCTGCTTAACACAGTGCTTCTCAAACTTCCAGTATTGGCAACAAAATTTTCAATCATAATTTTTATCGCTCCCTCCCATACAAAAGCAATGTATTGAATTCAATAACACAATACTTTGACACTAAAGCTACAATACAGCTTTAGCCTCTTATTTAAAACCAACGTATATGAACGCCTCACAACGCCAAAGTTTAAATTGCCCCGTATATATATGTCTTTTCGAAGTACGATCTCTTCTGTGCACTGATATCTATAAAATTATTTAGAAGTCATCGGAATGCAATAAAGGGACCTTGACAGTGTTTGCGAAGGATTTATTGGTTTCAGAGGATTTGCTATATATATGGAAGAAATTTATATAAAATATATAACATAACTGGAAATAAAAGTAAAAAAAATTTTTTTTTAAATATATAAGATCAAATTTAATGAAATAAAAATAAGAACCCAGCGAGTCAAAATGCAATTTCGGACTTAGGACCGAATAAGTGGGGTTAAACTAGTTTGAAGGCGCCAACCTTCCCTCTTTGCAACTCGGTAGGAAAGACCAAAATAAAATAAATAGAAATTTAAAGTATAAAAATTCTAAGTAAAAAAAAATCAAAGTATAAAAAATCCAAAGTTTAAAAAATCTCATAGAAATATGAAAGAACAACCGACTACTATTAAGCAAAAAATTCTCCCAAAATGTTTAAGCAGAAAAATATCAAAAGAATTACCCAGTAAAAGGATTCTTCCAAAAAGATTTTAAAACTTCTGCTCACAGAGCTTATTCCAGGAGATCCAACATTCTTGAAACCGATGGAAAGCTTTTATATGTTTAATATATATATATATATTTCAAAAATGTACTAAAAATATAGTTATATACCTAAGATAACTATCGTCATAATATATAATATATATATATATATATATATATATATATATATATATATATATATATATATAATTTATTCCTTCTTCTCCCCAATACATCACAACCGCGCGCCTATGTACAAAGCGGTGGCATTGGGGAGCGTAACTTTTAATCGGCAGTGAAGGAACTATTTATAAACCATACAGTGAGAATCTGAAATTGGATTTTAGGAGTTCCGGTAACTTTGCCGGGTGGTAATATACCTGCCGTGTCCACGTAATATACGTAGAAAGCGGTACCGACTTCTGCAGACGTAGGGACGCAAAAAGTGAGTCTCTGACGTATTTTGGGACTGTTGATCCAAATATTTAATCCAATTTGAGAAATTCTTGTAACTTTGCCAAATAATTCTAGATGACTGTATTTTACATGAACCGTGGCGGAAGCTTACCTTAAAATTCTTGGGGTGTGAAAAGTGCTTTCCTGGTGTTCTTCTCGGTGAGAAACAAGAGTCTTTCTGAAATCTATTTTAGAAATCCCTGTAACTTTGCCAGATTGTGGTGGACGAACGCAGTACCCTCTCCTCTTTCAGGGATTGAACTTGTAGGAGTAAAGAGGGATGCTGAAAGTAGGCAGGGGGTAAGGAATGAGAATCTGCATTCGGATTTCAGATACTCTCTTAACGATGTTGTATATTGCAGGGATGTGGTCGAATGGCTTCGCATTCGAGTCCTACGTCCGGATTTTCATTTCCTAAGGTGCTGCCTTGGGAAAATACGATCGCAACAGAAAACTGCATTGGCAATTACATTTTCAGATATTGTTGTCATTTTGTCAGATGGAGGACAAACTATACATTCGTTATTCAAGTTACTATTAGACACTCATAAGAAAGCACACACTAAATTTGTAAAATTTTTTAAAAAAAACATAGTGGCTGTACGGAATTGTAAAAGGAGTTCAACCATAATCAGGTAAAAATGTACCATGGGTCACAAACCTTCAATCAAAGCAATACATAGAATTTTGAAATTTTTAAAGGGCAACGAAAAAATATTCGGGTGTGCTATCCTACTACTCTCTAGTGATTTCTAAATGACATTGCCTATCATTCTTCTCTCTGCTTTTGCTGACGAGATTAAAACATCTTTAAAACAAACGTTTTTATGGTGAAGCGTCGAAACACTTTGATTGGCCATAAACTTGCGAGTACAATTGCAAGATAATCAATGGGCTCAAATATTTTCTAGCCTTCTGCGCTGGATATTGGAAAAGGTGAAGTAGAACTGCATACCAATACATAATGTGTCAAATTTCCATCTAATTTCTGTATTGTTGTTCAGGGAAAAAATGAGCTGATTGAGAGTGTCTTCCCGGATATACTGAATAATTATCTAGATAATGGTTGCCTCTGTAATCTCCTGTTATTTAGGCAGGAAATATGTTGCTGTTGACAAAATAAACTTCCATATACAGAACTGTTGCCAGGTGCCTTTTAAATCAATCGACACTATTGTTTGTGAAAACAAAACCGTAAATTTCCCAACTGAGGTTTTGAATTATCTCCATTTATAAAAAACGGCCACCACACAATCTTCGTTTGAGGATTGGTTCACTGGTTATGTTGCTGCGTAACGTAAATACACCTAGATATAGCAAGGGTAAGCGTTTGGTCATGAAGATAAACTTACCGGGAAACTTCTTGAAGCAGCCATTTTTATTGTAAAGTTTAAAGGAGACCTATTCCACTGATATCCAGAATCTCCAATGCTATTCAAAAGGCTCCAAGTCCTTAATTGTTTGGCCTTCGCGATGCCCATAAATAAGCGTCAAAGCCAAACAATGTCCATTGAGAGTGTGGGATTAAAAAATCCATGTTACCCGGATGGGTAACTATTTGTTACATGCTCACGTGTGGGGAAATCGTCAAATCTATATTTGAGATATCACAAGACAAGTTACCGAAAAATATTGTACATCGAATAGCTATTAATTTATTAAAATTATTTACTGTTATAATTTAAAATGTTTAAAATAATATTAAAATTCACCTCATTTATAAAATAAAATCTCCATTTGTTGTTACTTAATAAATTCGTCAGTAATTCATGCATTATACTATAATTAAGTAGAAGAAGATGAATAAAATGCAAAATGGAAAATGTTTTATATTTAATTTCAACACTCTGAAATTGTAAGCAAATATTGATTTGTCTGCATTGAATAGCTTAGAATATTATTAAATTAACGTATTACAACAAGGCCACAGCAAAGCGTAGCCATGTCAGCTAGTATATATATATGTCGGTCATTTGCGTAAAAATAAAAATCCACAGTATGGACACTTAAAAAGAACATTACGAAGTATTTTCACAGTCATTTAAATTTAGAATAGTATTACATTAAATACTAGGAGTTAACTCATGAAAAAGTAATAGTTCGTTATTTTTATTACCAAATAAAAAATAACAAATCAATGCATATATATTTTGAAAGAAATTCCATTAAATAAGTAGCTAATTATATTTTTTGTCAGATATATTTAGAATTCATTAATGATTCACAGAAAGCAATGAATGTTAAACAAATTTACGAAATGGAATTTCATGACGAATTGTTTGACTTATAAACCTACTGTATAGGAACACTATCAAGTCCACTGAATCTGAAGTGACATAACTCTATTAATCAGATGCGCGTGGGTAAATTCCAATGTTTGAATATAATGCCCTCAGTACATAGCACTGGATCTAGCACCTAAATTAAGATCTTCTCCTAACAGATTATCCAATAGAAGATCGTCGCAGCGATTCCATCCATCAAGGACAGCCAATTAATGAACCGATATGATAAACTTCAAACAGCTGTGAGTAGACACAAATTCGCTATTCAGGCAATCACGCCAAAATGCATTCATTTCTCAAATAGGCAAATAATATTTATCGGAATTCTTCGCTGTGTGTGAAATAGAGTATTCAAATGACTTATGAAATTGAAAAGTATATATGCTTTAGTTCGTATTTATACACTTCTAAATCTTTCAAATGTATAAGCCGTACATGTTTTATATATATCTACCTGTCTCTCTCTCTGTACATATATATATATTCCGTAAATAATAAATGAATTGATAGAACACTCTAAAAGAGATGTTTGAATACGTCTTTTTTAGAAAAATCGATATAGAAAATTTCATAAATTTATATATTAACTAATTTTGTTGATGATTATATTTGGAAGTTTATGTAAAGTTTATAAAGAAAAATAGTATTAAACTTCTCAATTTTTTTCAAATTTTTTTTAAAAATTCTGTAGTGTTAAAATAAAATGTCATAATTATTGATCTAGTTTTCTAGTCCTAAATTTCCATCAATATACTAAAAATGCCTTAGAGATATTTTTCACTAAAAATATAGCGCTGGAAAATTTTATCACTGATGTTATTTGAAACGCGCAAGGCTATTTAAATATTAAATAGATCTTTTAGAATGTAAAATGGGGCAATTCAAATAAAAAAATTTATAAATATAATGTTACAATTACCATAATAATTGAAAAAATTTATCATTATAAATTACAGATACACTAACATATTCCATTTTATTTCCGCGCAAAATAAATTTTCTTTTAAATGCACCAAACATTTAGAAATATTAGTTCATCAAAAAACTTCATTTCTAACTGTTTTTATATATATAACACAAGAATATAATATATTCTATTCAAATTTTACTATATGAAACAATATAATATATTCAATGATTTAACATAAAATTCAGATTTATGACTTATATAAATTCTTCTGACCTGTGATGATAATATACAAATCAAAGTGGGGTGCTTAAAACCATTTCACGGAAAGATGTGGATTATTTTTCTGTACTCACATATTCTGCTATATATTTTTTAAATTTATCCGACACTTGTGACAACTTTTTTTTAAAAAAATGGAGATATGGAGATTTTTTTTTTGTTGTTTAAAGATTTATTTAGTACATTTTAAGAAAGATATGTTAAAATTAAGAAAAATTGTTATTACTAAAATGGGGAAAAAATGAATAACAATTGACAAAAAATAACATAAACGTGGCCCATTCTGTACCAAAAGGTACGTGGACCAAACAGATTTTCAATTCTGATGTGCAGTTATGTTATTTATTTTTGAAATGACCTTCACAGGATAAAAGATATTTTAATTTTTACAAAAACTAGAGCGCTTTATGTTAGTTATTATATAAAATTGCTTAAAATAACAATGATTATATTAACATAAGGGACTGTAAATTTTTTAATTTAAACAGTGATTCATAAAACTGAAATTTAAAACACTTCTACTATTACACAGAACATTCACAAAAAATTTCAGTTAATTATTTTCAAAACTTTTTCAGCAATCGCTGACCCCATTTGAGCATTTAAAAAAACACATTTCGAGTAAAACACGTTTTAAATATGATATATATATATATATATATATATATCTTACTCAAAGTAATGACATCTGCTTTTGCTAAAACACTTGAAGTTTTTGCTCTAGTGAACGGAAAATGATACACCTGGTATTTTTATAAAGCTAATAGATAGCCTATAAAATAAAATCATTAAAAAAAATTCGTCACTTTTTGGAAAAATTCACAATTTTAAGGTAGTTGGATACCTTAAAATTAAATCCAAATTCTTTGAAATGCGACTTTATTGAACAATCAATCAATTAATGAAATATCTGAGAGTAGAATTTAAATGAAATTTGGAGCATACTCATTTTAGAACATGTTCTATTTAATTCTACAAAAATGTAATAAGAAAAAATTGTTTTACAAGGTACTTTTTCATATTATGTTCATTATTTAATGTAATACTATTATAAATTAGATTTTCTAAGATTCATTTAAAATTATTCTAATTTTTTACTGACTTTCAAATATAACATATAAAAGCATTTCAATGCCTTCCTTTTTTTAAAGCATGTACAATCAGATTGCTTCAAGTGTTCAAAGTTGCTGTTATAATAAAAACTCCTTAAATTATTTTATCTGTCATTAGAAGCATAGCATTACTCAATGATTAAATTCATGATGCAGTATGTAAAACAATCAGATAGGTTCGTTCTAATTAAATCCAACATACATATTGAACTCTATAGAACTAACTTTTGAAAAGCCACTGACAGAAACGTAAAATCAAACTACGCAGAAAAATAAAGGAACACTTTTTATTGTTTTTTTTTACATTTTCCTAAAGCATGTTCTTTGTAATGTTCAAACAAATGCGTGGACAGTTCTTTGTAAAAAATCTCATGAGAGCTTAATGGATTAAATTTGCTCACCAATAGAAAAAAATGTAATCTGTTATCGGACGCTTCCACCTCACAGATTAAAAAAGGAAATATAATCGAGTTGATCTAGAAAGGGTGTGTTGATGACATAGGAATGAAAAAGCCAAAAGCATACTCGATATCAAGTATGCATTATACATATTTCAGAGCATCTTCAGCTGTAAACTGATATTGAAGTCTGTTTTCTGGTCATCAATTTTGGGAATTTTATTTTAGTTTTCTTCGTTATTTCGAACGAAGAATACGTCATTTTGACGAAGAATACTTTTTTTCACTTAAGATATTAAAAACTGAGATTATGTATAATAATGCTAAATTTATATTATTGTCTTGAATTAAGGTATCTGACTACCCTAAAATTGTGAATTTTGCAAAAAATTGACAATTATTTTCATGATTTTATTTTATAGGCCATATTATAAGTTTTATAAAAATGCCAAGTTTATTAATTTCCATTCACGAGAACAAAAAATATAAAATTGTAGTAACAGAAGATGTCATTACTTTAAGCAGGATGCCAAACTTTAAAATGCGTTTTACTCGAATGTGTTTTTATTTTGAAAATGCTCAAACGGGGCCAGCGATTGCTCAAAAAGTTTTTAAAATATTTAACTAAATTTTTTTTGTGCACATGTTCTGTATAATAGTAAAAGTGTTTTAACCTTCAGAGTCATAAATCACCATATTATTGCAAAATTTACAGCCTTTTATATGAATAGAATCACTGTTTTTAAAAGCAATTTCATATAACAGCTAAGATAAAGTGCTCTAGTTTTTGTAAAAATTAAAATATCTCTTAACCTGAAGGTCACTTCAAAAATGAATAACATAGTAACACATCTAAAGTGAAAAATTGAAAATTTGTTCATAAACTTTTGGTACAGAATGGGCCGTGTTTATGTTATTTTTTGTCACTTTTTACCCATTTTTTGCATTCTATTAATAATGATTTCTTTTTCTCTTCTTAATTTTAGCATATTTTTCCTAAAATGTACTAAACAAATCTAAAAAAAATCCTCATATCTCCATTTTTTTTTTTTAAAATGTTGTCGCAAGTAGTCGAATATCTTAAGGGATTTTTATTTTTTATTAGTATTAAAATAGATATTTTAAATCGTATTTTTAAGTTAGTAGCAATAAAACTTGGCACTTTTCTATACACCAAAAAAATATTTTTTTTAAAGTAAAACAATAAGAGTAACACAACGTTAAGCTGAAATGCATAATTACATATTTAAATGCTATTTATGATTAAATAAGAGTTTATTTGCGTTGTATTTAAATGGAAGATTGTCGCGGCACCTTCGCCTCATGTTGATTGAGGAGATCATGCTCATTATCTTGATTCTCGAGAGGATCCGAAAGCAGCATAGATGTAGAAGCCGATGAATCTAACTCGAAATGATTACCAGCATGGAATTCCAAAAGTTTACTTTTATGAACCGCTTAAGTGGTTAACCTTACATTGTGCGGGCTACCGAAAACTGGCCGCAACTGATTTGCTCGTATGCTGTACGGGCATTGATATTTTCTTCTTTACATATTAGATTTGCATATATGTTTTTATCATAGTAAAATTGCTAGAGCTAGTGTTTTTTTTAGAGACGCTGTTTGTCCATGGTACAGAAATATTTTCTGTGTGGTGAAGGAGATAACTTTTCATTGAAAGCAGAAATTTAGATTTTTGTAAATATTTGAAAAAATCAGTGATTGGCAATTCAAAGTGCATTTATTGTTTGAGAAAAAATGAAAATGGAAAAGTAATCCAAAACAACCAATATTATCTCTGTCCAATTCAAAATTACAACATGCTTCAAACTGTGTGCACATTTATATATGCACACAAACACACCCTTAACCATTTGAAAAAGAGGTATGAACATGAAATATTTTTTAAGTATAAGAAAATATATTTAAAGACATATGAGAGAGAAACAATCTTCCTAGCAAGCAAAATGTATTTATAAAACGCAAATATTTAGGAGTTATGGGCTTCATAATTGTAAAATAAAATTCTACCATATTCTCGTTCTGTTAAGTATTATGCTCAGCTATATTCAATAAAAAATACGCCTCTTTTCGTAACATTTTGGGCCCAAAAATTGCCCGCTTTAGGGGTTAAGTTTGACTTCAGAAGTGAGCATGCGATATGCAGACAAAGCAACCTAAACAGCAATAATCAATTTGTTCTTACCTGAATAATATGCAAAACCCTTGGATTTGACAAGGTGAAAATCTTCCGTAATTTTATAACTTAAAAGTGGCAATGCAACTCTGATTCTGGCATGAAATAATGTCGAAATTTCGTCCATAAGCATCTACCATTACCAAATGTCGTCCACTATAACTTTTAATGGTCTACTTCATTGAATATTTATAGATTATATGGTAATGATGCTCATTTGAGGTGAAACTTTGTTCCAGATTCAAGATGGAATTTAAAAGGACGGAAGAAAAACAGAAATAGAGAGAATATACACTGCTGGCCACCGTAAATAAAACACTAAGAAAGACAAGAGATAGCACAACAAAATTAAAATTTGTAGATAACATGTTGACCAAGAATCAAATGATTAAATTTATGGACTTCTGTGAAGTGTGGTTCCTGCCAGAATCAGTAGCCAGGGTAGCCGCCATTGTTGGAGATCACCGCTGCCAAACGGCTCGGCATTGATTCAAAGAGAATTTGGATGTGTTCTTGTGGTACAGCAGACCAAGCAGCTTCCACACGTTGCCAAAGTTGATCTGGTGTGGTAGCTGGGGGTGTAATCTGGGTCAATCGTTGAGCAACCATGGACCACATGTTCTCTAGCGGCGAAAGATCCGGAGAGCGAGCCGGCCAGGGAAGCAATTCAATCTGGTGAATGACGAAGAACTTTTGGAATATGCATTCCACGTGTGGTTGCGCATTATCGTGTTGAAATATGGCTGTGGCCAAGCCCTGAAGGTAAGGAAGGCTCCAACATCTCGGAGATGTAGCGCTGGCTCTTTAAAGTACCAGCAATGCGTACTAGAGGAGTGCGAGCGTGATATCCAATACCACCCCATACCATAATACCCGGTGCAGGAGCAGTGTGGCGGTCTATAACGCAGCTGTTCACCATCCTCTCTCCACGGTGTCTCCAGACTCGAATCCGACCATCGTGGTGTTGCAGACAGATGCGTGACTCGTCAATAAAGACATTCCATTCTGCCGCCCACATCCTTCTTTCATCGCACCATTGGCGGCGGAGACGTCTGTGGTTCTACGTCAAAGGTAGACGAAGCAATGGACGTCTTGCGGACAGACCACTTTGTTGTAAATGGCGTCGAATGGTACGCGCAGACACTGAATGATGCGTTACAGACTCAATGTGCTGTGCTACGGTTCGTGGTGTGACTGAGCGATCCGTCACTCCATGCGCATAATTTGCCTGTTCTTAAGTGAAGTGGTGCACTGAGGTGAATGCGATTGACCACGTCGGTCCGTCATACCTTCCTGCATCCAATGGTCACATATCCGCATTACAGTGGTTTTGTTTCGTCCAACACGACTACCGATTTCCCTGAAAGATAATCCACAATCTCGGTAGGCCACTATCCTTCCTCTGTCGAACTCGGATACTTGATCAAAAGCTGATCGCTGTTTTCTACGAGACATAACTGATCGTTTTTTGAAAAAAACCACAAGAAAAACACAATTGCCAAACTTGAAATCGTCGAAATCTCCAAGCCTTTAATAGCGCTTTGAGGTGGCGCCACAGCCGTGCGTGATGTGTGTCTACACTGAAATTCTAATCATTTGCATATCTCACCTCCGCTAATGCATGTTGTAAATTTCATGTTATTTGCGTGCTTCCTTCAGGGTGTTGCATTTACGGTGGCCAGCAGTGTGTCTTGCGGATAGCCCATTGTTGCAAGATTAGGGCTATTGGGAGGGAGCTTTCAATTTTTAAGTATAGTCAAGCGACTAGATCACACCTATTCATATAGTGAGGACCTTGACTCTACATAGATTTAATATGCATGAACCTCTCTATATAACATATCTTTGAATGGAATCACAACTCTAGCTCACAAATAATTCATCCCATCCATTCAGAAGGAATTAATAGCTTATAAGTGTTCATTTTTCTTAAATTTACACTTTAGATGAAAATTATTTAATTTGCATGAGTGCACTTTTTTAAATGTGAATTAATAGCTTATATACTTATGACACTGATTGCTGATGAAGTTTTTATAATTATTTACATTATTGTCGTGACTATGATCTTTCGTTGCATTGATCTCTCTAAATATAAGGGGAAAAGACTCACTCACCCATCAAGAGATTCTGGGAATATTTAGATCTACTGACTTGAAACACAACAGGCATGTTCCTTTTATTGAATCCAGATCCACTAATAACATGGTTTACAAAGCTCGGCCAACATTTGAAGTTCTGCTAAAAAATGTACGCATTTTTTAATCAAATTTGCAATTTATAGAAGAAAAACATGTAACGGGTTTTATTCGGGCTTCTACTAATCCTCTTGGGGAAAATAACTTTTTTTTTATCAGTGATCTTAGTTAAAAACTGCTTTCCGTAGAGAGGACTTCTTTTCATGCAAATGCAAACTTCTATTTAAATACTAGTCGTCGAATTGGAGATGGAATGGTTGAAAGTTGATCCTAAGTGGAAAGTATAGTGTGAGCGACCGGTGGTCGCATTTCGTAACGTTAAATTTAAAAGGGAAGGATTCATTGACAGGTGGAAAGCAAAGTGCTATTATTGTCGTGACTATGCTCTTTCGTTGCATTGATCTCTCTAAATGTAAGGGAAAAAGACTCACTCACCCATCAAGAGATTCTGGGAACTCTTAGATCTACAGACTTGAAACACAACAGGCATGTTCCTTTTATTGAGTCCAGGTCCACTAATAACATGGTTTACAAAGCCTTTTTAACAGTGATCTTAGTTAAAAACCACTTTCCGTGGAGGGGATTTGGTTTCATGCAAATGCAAACTTCTATTTAAATGCTAGTCGTCGAATTGGCGATGGAATGGTTGAAAGTTGAGATTCTAAGTGGAAAGCATAGTGTGAGCGACCGGTGGTCGCATTTCGTAATGTTAAATCTAAAAGGGAAGGATTCATTGACAGGTGGAAACGTAAACTTTACGGCTGATGATTCACAATTTTGGAAGCAAGAGCGTTCAATATAATAATTAAGGTAAGTGATTCTATATTTCTAATAGCATTAATAAGTTTTATTGTTCCTCGGGTTTAGTTATCAGAATGCATTCTCATAAATTCTCATAAGAACTAAAGGCTGAATAGAAGTAGTTAACTTAAGATCATGCTTGTTTCTTACTCGAACGGTCTCACACCCAAGACCGACGGGTCATGAAAAACAGACATTTTAAGCATATTAGTTTTGCTATTTTGTGTGTGTTTTTTTTTCTTGGTGAAAGCAATACCTAGATAGCATCTATATATCTGACGCCTTTTTTTAAAAATATTTTTACAATTCTTATCGTTAGTTTCAATACATATTAGTTTATTGACAAATAACTATGCATTATTCATATAATTATATCATTGGAACATAATGTAAAAATACTTAAAGATAAAATATAGTTTAGTGATCCTTTTCCCAACAAATTCTTTACAAGGAAAAATTTTCATTTGATGTGTTGAAGTACTCATTGAATTGCGTATTGTTCAGAAAGTACATAAAAAACTTATTTATATGTTATTCTATGAGACTGAACAGATGGAAACTTAAAGTCTTCAGAAATTAGTTTTTGTTTTTATTGCTTCAAAGGTTCTTAATTTAGCCAATTCGCAACAAACACTAGTTATTTTAAGAAGAAACGTCCATCTGATATAAAATAAATTCATTAAATGCAATAAAAAGGAACTGGAATGAAAAGAAAAGTAATAAAAAATACAGAATAACACTTGGGGAGTGGGCGTCAACCATGTTTACGAAATACGGCAAATTCTATAAGAGAAAAAAATTGTTTTCACTGCAGTACCTTCAGGATTTAAAAACGGTACTTACCTGAAGAAGATAATCCCTGACGGGTGTAAGATTTTAGATTAATCTGATGATTCTTACTAACGTAATTTGACTACATAGTGAAAAAGGAGAATCAAAATATTTGAGTCATTATAAACGCATTTAAAATAGTCTCACATAATTAATTTGTTTTCTCAAATTTCTCATTTCTCTTTTTTTAACCATAGAAGTTAAAAGAAATCTTATAAAAAGAACTTAAATTACTAACTTATTAAAATGACGTAATTACTTTTTTCAAGAGATAATTTGATGGGGCCACGGGGGCTTGGTGGCCAAGGTAATGGACTCGTGCCTGACGTGTCATGAGTTCGAGCCCAGTACCACTAAAGACCCGCAGTATAGGAAAGCAATGTGCGCTAAATCGGTCGAGAGCTCAAACGTCCTCCCGTTGGTGCGATGTGGTAGTTAGGAGAGCCTGCTCACAGGTGTCGTCCTCTTCACTTGACCATGGCTCAAAATTATTAGGTCCGTCACCAAATCCCTCGAGTAGCTGAACAGTGCGACGTAAATACTCACTCACTCAAGAAATATTTATTTTACTTGAAGTATATTTTTAAATATGTGTTCTGAAGGATTATTAAATTTAAAAATATATTATTCTAGATTTTGTTATGCATTGCGTTGATTCTAATGGAGAAAACTTGTTGCTTCGTTTTTGAAATTTTTTATTTTAATGGAGAATTTTACTAAATTTATTTTCTTATAAACTATTTATTATTAATTATAAATCAATAAATTTCAATTTTATATATAGCAATAAATTGTTTTGCTTATTGAATATTAACTAGTATTTTGCTTAGCACACTTGTATTTCAAGCTTCACTCGAACTATTTTCAGTAACTATAACTACTTCACATCACTATTTCGAGTATTTCACTTAGCATAAATTTTCCTTTTTTAAGATAAATCTTGAATGTACTTAGATGGCAAAACCTCAAGCTTTCTTCCTTTATTCAATTACTACATGGCACAAGGAGGTTTTGATTTAAAATAATAAAACAGCATCTATATATATCTCCTGAATTACTTTTTGATATTTTTAATTGATGCTACTTTTTGTAACATTCTTATTATAAGTTGTTACTTCCATATTTTATTATAAACAAAATTTGTTATTATGTGTGCGAAATAAAAATAAAAGATTGCGAATGAGAAAATTTACAAATATTTTTAATTCTTCTTCGTCTTTTCACAAGAAAGTTCTGCAAAACATTAACAAAAAAAAAAAAAAAAAAGGAACGTTATAAAAATAATTTGCAGATTTTTTGTATGATTACGTCTTGAGGTAAAAGTAGTCAAAAAAAATAAAAGAGCTTGACAAGCTCATATAGTTGGAAAATTTAATTTAAAAAATAAAACTAATAACACTGAACTAATATTACTTTAACATTGATTAATCATGAAATTATTATTTTTTTTGTTAATTTTTTCATTATTGCCAGTTTTTTAATAATACAGAAAACAGTAATTACCGTTCTTATGATCACAATTTGCAGTCTGTAAATCAAAATAAATATAAAAATCTGGTCTCCTTTTTGTAGTATATAAATGAATTGCTTAAATTATTGTTTGAATAGTATTAATATTTATTAGAATTGAAAATTTGATTTTTATTGATATTTCAAAGACATAAATATAATAACCTGATTAGTTTGATACGCAATGTCTATAACCACACACTGGTATACCTGTCATGGCGTTATTTACGTATCGTAATTAAATGTACTTTAATCCGTTATAATGCTAAAAAAACTGTGCAAAAAACTAATTTTATAAATTTAAATATCTAAATGTTATTTTTTTTCTATTTGAGTTATTATACCTTATTAAAATGTTGTGTAGTATTGACAAAAAAATTATAAGCATTATTCAATAACCCCATTATGTAATATATTAATAATAACATTTTCAGAATTGTTTCTGAAGTAGCGCAGTTCTTGATTGAGAAGGTTAAATGACTTATACACATATCAATGTTCACATTTTTGAATGAGGTACAGTCGGTACAGTAGAGTATTAATAAATCTGACATACATATTTTAGTACAATGTTTTAAGGGATGTATATAACCTTCATAAATTTCATTTAAAACTTTCCTTCAAAATAGAAAATCTTACATAAATAAACAGTACGACCCCGCTTAACGCTGTTTCTGTTTAATGCTCTTTTATTTGAATTGTGGGATGCCCAAAATTGCACGCATCATAGCGATGCGTGCAATTTCAGGCAATTTCACTATTCAAATAAAAGAGCGTTAAACCTAAACAGAGCTAAGTGAAACAGCGTTAAGCGAAACAGCGTTTAGCCGGTTCTTACTGTGTATATAAATTAAGATTTCAAAAAGTAAGGTAAAAAGAGCTCTTAGAGTTGTACAAATTATAGGTATGAATAAAATTCCCTCTGAAGATAGCTAAGAAGATCATAGAGACTAAATTGAGTTGGTTCTCCAGTTACATGAATAAATTTCAGTTAAAAGTTGGTTGCGCTGACGGAAAAATGATCTGCGAAAAAAATAAAAATTGTGGTACGATGTTTGTGTTTAAAGAAAAACTTTCGATGCAAGTATCATGTCACAAAAATGCTCGTGGCTTTGGTACACCCATTTCGAAAAAGGCAGAAGAGATGAGGGAGAAGAAGAAACGCTTTTTCTCTGAGAAGTATTGGACTCCTCTCCTTACAGTCCCGACTTCACCCCGAGTGATTTCCATCTCTTCGGATATTTAAGGAAACACTTGGGAGATCAGCATTTCAGAACTGATGCTGAGGTTTAGCAAGCCGTTATGACGTGGTTGCCCAATCTAAATGCTGATTTCTCCAATTCTGGTATCGATAGTTTGATTTACTAATGGGACGAATGCCTCGATAAGTATGGGGCCATGTAGATAAAGAATATGTAACTGTACCTACCCACGTTGCATATATTTTCCCCCTGAATTATGCTTCCTCTGAATGGGCTTGTTACCTTAAATTTTGAGTCCCCCTCGTATGTATACATATATACAATGCTCAAAAAAATACGGGCAGTGCAAGGATTTAACGCAAGTGAACAAATATTTCTTCTGTTAACTAACGCAAAACAAAACATCTATAAACTAAAAGGTAGCTTAAAGCAGAAGAAAATGCCATATGCAAATGAACACTCATGACGTTAAAAGCAAAAAGAGGATATAAGTGGTTTACCGGTAAGTTCTGTCCATTTTTATAATAATAATAAAAAAATAATGAATTTTTCATACCTTGAATAAATTTTATTGAATGATGCAGTTTTTATCTTTATTTATGACTTCTTGCCAGTGTGATAGAAATTTGTATATTCCATTTCAAAGAAACGACATCTCTGCAAGTGAAAAATGAACTAGTGATTGTCTAATATCTTCTTCGTTTTTGAATCTTTGGTCGTGTTAAAGCTTTTTTGTAATGTCGGAAAAAAGTGATAATTAGAAGGTGTTTAGGGGGGAGTTTGGTGAATATGACAGAATTTCCCATTTCTAGCTTTGCGAGTTTCTGACATGTTACCTAAGCAGCATGTGGCTTGGTGTCATCATGAAGAAGTATCAAGCCCTTCCTATTGAATATCACTGATCTCTTTTCTTGAATTGCTGTTTTTAAATTATTGAACTGCTGACAGTAAAGCATTCGAATGTTGTTCTGTGAAAGCAGAGATGTGCATTTGATGACACAATCATTCAAATTCTTCTCACTTAACTTACTTGACATTCGTCTCGAACATTTCCACACCATTATATATATATATATATATATGACAAAAGAGATTCTTTTAGTTTCCATGTAATTAAAATTCCTGTATGGAACAGCAATTTGCATATATCAATTTACAGAACTATTGTTTTGAATTTTTTACTTAGGAATGATAACTTAACTACCAACAAAATAGATACATTTAATAATATCAAGAAATTCTTCCAATGCTGCTTAGATCATGACTATCCTTTTAACTTCTTAAGAACATATATTCATCACAAATACATTAATCGTCTTGCTATTTCTGATTTCAAAACCACCATACAACAATAGGATTTCAAAGTCACCATTTTAGTGGTTTTGCTGTGAAGATTCTGTTTTAACACTCTTCACACAGTTTATTTTTTCCACGCTCTTCTTAAAAATCTTATAAAATGAAAAATTTCTACATTTTTGGCAACCAAACCAAATTTCTACATTTTGACAACCAACCAATTTTCTACATTTGTGACAACCAAACAAGTTATAGCCTACCAAATTTGAATGTAATCTTTCTTGGTGTCTTCCTTACAAGCTGGTATAAAGGATGCGTTTAAGTGCAATTTAGATTTTTATCACAACATATAAAAGCTTTCCATTGGTTTCAAGAGTGTTGGATCTCCTAGAATAAGCTCTGTGAGCAGAAGTTTTAAAATCTTTTTGGAAGAATCCTTTTCTTGGGTAATTCTTTTGATATTTTTCTGCTTAAACATTTTGGGAGAATTTTTTGCTTAATAGTAGTCGGTTGTTCTTTCATATTTCTATGAGATTTTTTATACTTTGGATTTTTTATACTTTAAATTTTTTATACTTGGAATTTTTATACTTTAAATTTCTATTTATTTTAATTTGGTCTTTCCTACCGAGTTGCAAAGGGGGAAGGTTGGCGCCTTCAAACTAGTTTAACCGCACTTATTCGGTCCTAAGTCCGAAATTGCATTTTGACTCGCTATGTTCTTATTTGTATTTCATTAGATTTGATTTTAATTTTTTTTTATTTCCTGTTATGTTCTATATTTTATATAAATTTCTTCCATATATATATATATATCTCAAAAATATACTAAAAATAGTTATATACCTAAGATAACTATAGTCATAATAGAAAAGATTTAGCCACAGAAATACTAAAAGCAAACTCCCAGCCTTAGGAACTAGGAATGCAGGTTTAAACAAAGTTTTCTGGCCAACCAACCTTCACCTGAATTTGCCAGTATTCTGGGCCATAGGGAAAGTAGTAAATTTCTAGAGAAGTTTAACTATATTATAGATAAAACCATAATCTATTAATGTAATACTATAATGTTATAGCCTTTAATAATTACTAAAATATTTAAAATCAAAGCCAAACTAATAGACTTACCATGTGAATACATATTCGCCTCTTATGGACAATAACAGTAACGCATATAATTATTATGTATTGATAAAGTAGCATTATTACTATACATATATACTTTTAAAATTTCTATATTTTATTTTAAAATTTATAGAAAATAAAAATACCATCCAGGCATAAACGATTAATTTTTAATAAAATATATTATTACAAAATTACTTAGTTAGAGGCGCCATCTATCTATAAACTGTACAACTGAAAAAACTTTTTTTTATTTAACTGTTATATAACTTTTTATAAATTTAAGAGGGTAACTGTGTTCTATACAATGTTTAATAAAGTTATTAATATTTAAATATATATTAGATTTATCACTAACTAATACCTTGTTACTATAAATATAATTCAAAATAATATTTCGATAGATTGAAATAGATTGAAATAGATATGTTTGAATTCCAGGAAGGAACTTTAAGAATGTTAAAATTAAAATCATCTATTTTATCATAAATATTGCTATGTAATTTATAGTCCTTAATACATAATGATACATCCAAGTAATTAGTTTTAACAGGATTATTATTAATTTTAAGTAGCTTTAAATATCCCGGATAAAAATTGATATTGGGATTATAATTATTATTTTTACCAAAAATAATTAGGTCATCTATGTATCTAAAAATGTAATAATCATTATTATAATATAATTATTTTCGTAAAAGTGTAAATATAAATTAGCCAAACTATTGCTAGCAGGGCCACCTTGAGGCAAGCCTTTGGTTTGTTTGTACAGAGAACCATTAAAATTAATGTAGTTTTCTTTTAGGACAAAATTTATTAGAGTACTAAATTTTTGTAAATGAATATTAAGGTTATAATTTCTATGATTATCTAAAATTACCCAATTACATCATTGATATTAATAGAATTAAATATACTCGGATTAAAATTCATGTAACAATGCTTTAAATAATGCTATCAATATCAATGCTGTTTATGCAAATTAGGAAATTTTCAAGGTCAAGAGAACACATATGTCATATTCTAGAATACATCCGTCATGATCATACATCTATCTTGTCATAAAAAAAAATCTTCTGAACTGGGAGAATAACTGATCTATTTTTTACTTCAGTTTGTTGGGCAAAGGCTTCTTACTAACCATTATCAAAATACTTACCCATGCTCAAGATTCGTCAAACGATTATTAATCAAGCATCACCCATTTGTCTTGTATTCCATATAAATTAAATTGTGGGAAGTTGCTACACATTTGAGAATTTTTTGATAGTATATTGAAAATTGAAATGACAAGACCATGAAAAAAAGCACTTTATTTTTCAATATTTAATTGGTTATGTGTACAAGTTAATTCCCTTCTCAATATGAAAATAAATAAGAAATTTAATTTTAAAAAAAATCATTTAACTGTGGCATGTTTCTCCATATAAGGAGGAAGATGCCTCCATTCATAGAATAAGATGCAACAACACCACAGTAAATAAAAAAATAAAGTAGACATTACAAAAATAAGTAACACTAACTATAAAAAACAAACAAAAATTAAATTCTTTTATAATTAGCTTGCTAAAAATAGTAACAGTACAGGTTCGAATGACAGCCTACACAACATTTCACTCAGTGCAAATGATTATCATTGCAATCTTCGTACAACTATCTGTTGCATTCGATGCAATTTATTGAGTCACATTTGGGACCCTTTTTAGCAAAAAGTACCCTTTATAAGCTGCGCAAAAATCGTCCTTATTATCCTCATCAAAACTGTCACCACTAGTGTCTAGAGGAATTTCTCCGCTTGAGAGGATGACAAACTGACAAGTGTCTTTCTTCTATTTCTTCGAAGGTTTGTTGTTACTTGATTTGAGCTTACCCGCCTTTTCTAACTTTCTTCGGGCCTTTTTCCACATAGTTGCTCTCCTCTCTGATTCAGTTTAAGACTTCTAATGTGAGTTTTCTTAATCCGATTGTTTTGCGTTTTCTGACCAGAGGAAAAGGTTTGTTGTGCGGTCCACCCCAGTCAACTTCAGTTGACCATGGTTCAAAATTACGAGATCCGTCACCAAAAGCCTTTAAGTAGCTAAATAGTGTGACGTTAATATTCACTGACTCACTCACTCAGATTTAAATGGGATCTCGAATTCCTAGCCGGGTAAGTGAATGCAGTGTATGAAACAACATTTTCCTCCAATTTTGCTTTTTGTAACACTTTTTGCATTGCAAAGCACCATAAATACTCCACTCATTGAATTTTTTAAATAAAATCTTATTTTCACCGAATCTTACTTTTCATGTCATTATTTTTCACCACATCAAATTCCATTTAACTTCGATTGTTAGATCGAGCTACAGATGGCTCTAAATAGTATCAGCCCAAAAAATTACTATTTACTTCCCATTTTTTTGATTCATTATTCCAAAATCTGATAAAATTTATATTTAAAAACCAATCATAGAAATAGGTATTATTTAAAAAGTTGTGTATTAAATTTTTGGATGATGATTAATATTCCACAGGAAAGGCAAAAAATTGTTATATCTCCCTTTTTCTACCTATCTCATTAGCTTATTATTTGAAAAATTAAATATATGCCTGTGCGAGAATTCATTTCTTTCAAAAAGACTTCATTAAAAGCTTCATTAATGTTTTCAAGAAAAAATTAAATATGTAAAAATGTTATTAAAGTAAATGTAAAGTACTGGAATGGATGCCGGAGTGTAAGCAAAATTTGCTTACTTGAAACAAAAATGACAGTTCTTTCTTCTGTTTTTTACATGACAAATAATACCGTAAAACAAAACCAAAAATGCTAGTTTTCCTCTTAAAATTGACAAAAGAGAACCACATTTGTTTTTTCCCCTATTCAACGAAGGAAGAACAAAAAACTGTATCCTTCAGCAAAAAGCATCAACAATTTGTAATTAAATATAGCAGAATATTTCAATAAATCTTGAAAGTAATTTCCCTAAAAAAAGTATAGATTACTAAACCAAGAAGTTTCATCATGAGATATTAATAGAAACAAAACAAAAAAAGAAACCCGTAAAAATTATAAAATAAAAATAATTTCGAATGTTTAGATGTAAGAGAGTTTGCTTCGAGGCAAGAATGGTTACGAATATTAATAAATAAAATTTAGGTATTTCCCTTTATTTAATTAAGAAAAAATAACTCAATAAGTACTTGTGTTAAAGCAAATAGTAATAAGATAGCAAATCATATTATTTCTTGAGGTATCGTGTTTTTTGATTGATGCCCACACTGAATAAAGAAAATAAATAGGAAATTTAAGAATTCGTAAGGAAAATTTAATATTAAATGTAGCTGTAGTAAAAAATATGTATCCTAAGTATACACAAAATATCAACACAATACATTTTAAAATATTTTTGAAATATCTGTCACAATTTGATGTTTTTAAATCAGCCGCAATTTTTTTTCCTTCTATTTTTAACATAAATTAATACTTATATTAAATAAGTTTAAAAAATCAATTATACTTTTAATATTCAAATAGTAACGGAGTCTATTCACGATTCTTTCTAATCCTCTAGGGAAAATTCTATCACACAATGACTATGTGTATGATTATGAAACAACTTTTTTTGTGGAGGAACCGTGATTTATGTTAATAATAGTTACTATTTAAACTCAAGTGAAGTAGGCAATCAAGAGAAGTTGGCGACTGTTGTCCGACTAAATCTACACTCATGTCCATAAAGTAAGGATAATGAAGTTCTGGCAAAGAAAGAGGCAGAAGCAAAACAAATTTGACTTATTTGTAAAGTCAATTTATTAAACAAAAGGTAAAGAGCAAAAAAGATGCTACGTGTTTGACATAATTAATAAACCTGGAGCTAATTTCAAAAAAGAACCTATTTACAAAAAACAGTATAACATAGTTAGTATGATGGTTAATACGGATTATGTCTCCCGGACGATGCAATACAGGCCTTACAACACCTACGCATGCTGAGTTTCAAATTATCAATCTGATCTTGGGGAATATTACACCATTCATCAAGCAATGCCCTCCGAAGTTCCGGTAGACAGGTGGGAGGAGGTTGACGGGCTGCAATTCGTCGGTCAAGCATATCCCACACATGATCTAGTGGATTCAAGTCCGGTGAGTATGCTGGCCAATCCATACGGGGGATATCCTCCGATTGATATCATTCGTCTACAATATTTGCACGGTGAGGACGGGCGTTGTCATCCATAAACAGAAATTCAGCACCCATGGTGCCCCGAAACAAACGTACATGTTGTTTCAGAATGACATCCCGATAGATGTGGCCTTTCATCGTTACACTCTGAACATGCAGGTCAGTTCTGGAACCAAGAATAATTCCTCCCCAAACGAGCCATCCTGCACCACCGTAACGGTGTCGTTTAATGGTGTTCTCTTGGTGGTAACGGGTACCTGGCGCTCTCCATATGAAAGTCCGGTGAGAATCAAACTGCAAACTAAACCTGGACTCTTCGGAAAACATCACACAAGACCACTGTTGCGGTATCCACAATGTATGCTCTCTACTCCAGGTTAATCGCAGGCGAAAGTGAGTTGCGGTAAGGGGAACACATCTGACAGGCCTACGAGCATATAGACCAATGTGCCCTAAGCGTCTGTACATGGTTTGCCTTGAAACTGTCGTACCGGTAGCTGAAGAGAGCTAACGAGATAGGTCTGATGCTGTGCTCCGTCTGTTTCTTTTGGCAGTAACTGCCAAATACCGGTCCTCATTCGGCGTTGTAACTCGGTGGCGACCTGTGCTGTAACATCTACTCACATTACCATCATCTTGGAATCGTTTCCAAAGCCTGGAGGTGACACTCTGGGCGATTCCGAGTTCCTCGAATACTTCCAGCTGGGTACGTCCACATTCCAGTCATCCGATAATTCTACCACGAAAAAAAATCATCCACATGCTTCCTTTGTGAAAGACTTTTAAAGCGCTTGTGAACAATTTTATTTCTTTGCCACCATTCCTTATATACCCCTCTCTTACACTCTCGTCATTGTGACGTACTATCCGCGCCATCTGGTGGCTTCCTGTAATTTTCATATTCTTCTTCAAGATGTGTGTGATAATTCTACAGGTGAAATTTTTATTTTAGAGTTCAATTTCTGTGTGATTCTGAATTATCCTTAATTTATGGACATGAGTGTAAAATATTAAAGATAAAATAACTGAAGTTACCAGAATTTGAGTAAAAGAATCAAAATAGTCAAATTGGGAAGATTTATAATGCTATAGATTTACTTGGCAAACTAAGAATTATATCATCTATTAAAGAAATACAAAGTAGTAATTAAGGAGACAGCTCACTTTGCTTAAGTTGAATTTGATAGTGATTTGATAAACATAATTAAAGTGTCTGAATTTACTAAAATGTTATAATATTCAGTGCATCCGCACGCCTCCTTGGGTTAGAGTTCAAGACAAAATAAAAAAATTATTTAAATTTCAACATACGAAATGGCATTGGGTCAATACACCATTATTTTTTTTAAAAAAAATATATGTTTAATATATAAATTAAAATACTTGAAAAAGTTATCTTTTATTTTAGTTTAAAATATGTTTTAAATGTGCTCTTTAATTTCTAATGTAGCATGTAACGTGGAAATTCATACAATCATCATAAACATATCTCAAAGTTATTTAACTCTGTAAATTTTTCTGAAAATTAACAGACAAAAATATCTGGGATGTCCTAAATTATTAATCTCATATGCAGTCAATATTTTTTTCCAAAAAACGTGAAAACTAGGCAGGTTATTTTATTGCACAAAACTAAGCATTATACTTAAGAAAACGTGAAAAAGGAAGAAATTTACTTTAGTTTTCAGTTTTAAAATTTTCAAACTATTTTTTATTTTATAATAATAATATATATATACGCATACACAGTGTGAAGGATGTGTAATACTAATTCTTCCATTGCAGTGGTGACCGAGACAATATCAGCTTTTTTTTATTATCTTACCATTATCATTTCTTCTCAAGCAACAAATTGCACACTGCCTTGGCAATCCTTGTTCTTTATCGAATATTTTTTTTAAGGGGGTCACTTCACAAAAGTCGATCCAAAAATCGATTTTTCAATTTTGATTGAAAAATAAAATACCACTCTTTCTCTTTCTACTGCAATTTAAATTTTTGTTCTAGTTGAATTAGAAGTATTTTTAATATTTTTTTAAAAATTTGTTTACATCCGTCAAACCCAAAACCAGCTGATTGCCACGCCCCTTTCATTTCAAAACAAAACACACTTGCTACTTTTCAGCCTCATCAAATATTTTAAATTGATTAAAAGGATTTATTTTGATCTGTAACTTGTTCAGGAAAGAAGTGAAGTGAATAATTGTAGCTGTTTGTTTACTTTCTGGAAACTCGCGTGTTGTTTTTTACCTCTTCAAATATTTTACGAATTTTTGCTATTGGAAACAATGTTTCTATCAAAACCTTTTTTAACATGTTTATGTTTAATAATAAAACTTTTAATAATAAAGTTTGGAAACAAAGGTACAAAAACCCAAACTTTCCAGAAATTAAATGCGTCATAAGTCAGAATAATGAATTCAAATTATACATGAATAATTCAACTTTAAAAGCTAAGTTAGGTAAGTCAAATAAAGAGTATGTTTCCTTTTAGATTCATTTGAAAGTTTTTTTTGAAATAATGAACATTCTACTGTTTTCTTGTGCTTTGAAACCACATTTATTATAAATAAAATGTAAAAAACAAGGTATTCACATAAATTTTCGTCGCCAAATCCAAAGTTTGGTTCTAAAGTTGTTGACATGTTGTGACTTTTGTGATGTTATTCAAACATTTCTTAATACCAGGTTTACTAAAACAGTAGTTAATCAAAAAATATACAAAATTATATGAAGTAAACACTGGGCTTTCATATGCTATTATTTTTATTGGAAAAGAGAAGCAACTGCGAAAATATTTCGTTGAGTTATGAATTGTCACGTCCACCAAAGTGGTTTTACGAGTTCATGCATGGCATTAAATAACACGACGCAGAAAGTAGCCAGTCTATGGTATTATATATATAACTGCGTCGAAATGATATCATTTAATAATGCAAGTCCTATTGTACCGGTGTTTGTCTATGGCATTTGGCAAAAAAGGGGTCATGTTTCTCTGAATGGTATTACAGCAGTTAATGTGAACACTGGGAAAGTTGTTGATGCCGAAAAACTATAGAAGAAATACTCAAGTAATTTTAACGACAATGTACATAACATTGAGTGTTCGGCAGATTACTTCGGAAGTAGTAGGGGGATGAAAGTTGAAGGTGCACTTTGTATTTTCCATTGCTCAGAGGCACGACACAATTTACGATACACAAATTACGATTTACTAATTGCGACAAAATATTTGGGTGATGAGGACTTTAAAGCATACAAAGCAGTTTTAGAATCTTAACCTTAGAAAGATGTCTACATGAAAACATTAGAATGTGTTGGTCATGTTGAGAAAAGGAGGGAGACATGACAGGGCATTAAAATCAAAATTTAAAGGCAAAAATCTTGTGGACAAAAAATCCCTAGGAGGTCGTTATAGATTAACAGATGCAGTAATAGACAAATTGTAAAGATACTATGTTTCGTGTGGCTATTTGAAGCAACTCAGAAAACTTGTCAATCATGATGCAAACTATTTGGGCTATATTTTTTTCATAAACTCTCCACAGATTTGAAAATACGACACGGCTTATGCCCCATGGGAGGTGATTCGTAATGTGAATATAATAGGTTCATACTGAAAAGTGACACATATAAGCTTAACACAACTCACCTATTGCAATTAGCAATTGCATTAAAAAAGTATTTAGAGATTTCTCTAGTCTTGAACTTTTATTTAGGTGCTTTCACGGTAAAACTTAAAATTTCAATGAAACCTTAAATTGTATTTGATTTATAGTTCCAAAAACTGTATTTATACAATTAGGAACTTAAAAAACTATAGTATTTGAAGCTACATTTTTATATAATCAAGGTTTCATTACCAAATTAAAAGTTTTAGATGTATTAAACATTGAAACCCTGGATTTTACAAATGTCGAGCGTTGGAAGAAGTAGATCATGCGCATATTAAGAAAGCAAAATAGGCAGTTTTACAATGAACCAAAGAAGTTAGAACTAAAAACAAACAATTAAAATGTAGACAAGAAGATGATCTTGCATATGATACCAGAAATCCAAGTTGTGGTTCTGGTACGTATTAGTTAATAGTAAATTTTTACTTTAAATCACTATTTCTCAAAAGTGTAAATTTCAGCACAAAAGGAACATTTTTGAAAAATCTACTTAATTTATAGCTTTGAAACTTTGCACATATCTTAACACTATACAAATAAATATTTTAATGAGAGATTTTGTCAAAAAAATTATTCAAAAAAATTTTATGGATTAAAATGTACAAGAATTTTCATCGTTTTAATAATGTTGACGTGTTACTCCACATATGAATTTTTTTTAAAAAAACTAATCAAAATTTTGAAAAATGCTCTCATTAAAATAATAAAAACAATACAATAAATCTACACAAAAAAATTCATGACTGTACAACTTGTCAATTTTTCAAAAATGTTCCTTAAATTTGGTCATTTTTAACATTACGGAGATAGGGAAAAGGCTGCGTGAAGTGACCCCCTTTTAAATCTTAAATCCAGCCTTCAATAAAAAATTCACGCCTTCACCTCAAAGAAAATCCCGGATGAGAAGTGTTTCAGAACCATGGACAAACTGCATCTCTAAAAACATAGCACTAATAATATAAGAACTAAAAATATATATGTACAAATCAAAGGTAAAGAAGAAAATATCAGTTCCTGAACACAGTACGGTCAAATCGGTTGTGGCCAGCTTACGGCACCGCGTACGGTGGGTGGGCAAACCAGTGAAAGTGTTAATATAAATACATTATTTTAGAACTTATATAAGTTTTCAAGAATTTTTAACTACTTACGGTTTTTGGATGAAGTATATGTATTATTTCGATATAACCTAATCCCTTCATTATAAATAATGCTTGTTTTCAAGATTCATTATGCCGCGTTTAATTCGAGAATGACAAAAAATTCATTCGTAGAGTATTTACTTACTTTTTTAAAAACTTTATATTGCTAGTGAGGGTGCGTACATAGGTAGTGAAGCCATTTTAGATATTTCACGAGTGCCATTTCTTTTCATTCTTTGATGTTATTCTACATTTTCCTGAAAGTATTTAGTTTTATTGAAGAATTTGCTGACCAAATTTGTCACCAAGATCACTTCTATGAAGCAATATAGGAAAAAAATTTACTTCCTTCTTTGCAAAATATCCTTTCTATAGCAACCCTTCAGGAGAGTCATTATTATATGCAATACTGTTGTGGAAAGCTCGGAACTTATACATCGGTGTGACTCTCTATTTTTTTCTATATATATACACTTTGTCACACACACCCACGCACACACACACATATATATATATACTTGCATCCAGAAGGAAATCAGCTACTATGACGAAACTTGACATGTATATAGTGCTTGAGAAGATAAGCAAATGGTTACAAATTCAGAAGAACAGGTTGCTTTATTGAGAAGATATGGCTTGAAAAATTTCTATATCAGTCGGTAGTAAATCCACCTCTGGCAACTGGATGCACGGCGTGGTATCGAATGAAAGAGGTCACCTATGACTTTCGGAAAAAGATCATGCAATAACCTTTGCAACGGGACTGTTAAATCACGATTATTCCGGGATGGCCGCAATTAGCTTCCTAAAACGGTCCCACATTGGCTCTATTAGGGAGAGATCTGGTGACCTGACAGGACATGGAAGCCCACCATATCCTTGAAGACCCTAAGGAGAGTTGTGAAGTATGTGGACGAGTTCTGTCTTGCTGATAGATGACAACCAGGTGACATGATTGCATTGGAAGTACAACTAATGCGTAAGAAGTACAACTAATGTCCACGTAGCTATGTGCCGTCAAAATGCTTTGAATGACGACTAGAGATGATAGAGTGCCCAAAAAATTGCACCCCACCCTATAACAACCTTGTACAATCACCATATGTCTCTCAATAACAAATACCGGATTTGACCAGTGGTCTGGCCACCTGCACAGGTGTATGCACTTGCCATCAGCATTGAGACTGAATCGAAATTCATTACTGAAGATCACACTTCCAGCTTTCTGGAGATCGGAAAATATCCATTCGTACTGCCTGTGATGTAGGGCCAGGGGTTGGTGTTTTAAAGGTTGTCGGTTTATTTTGCTTGCGAATCGCATTTCTTTGATATCGCCAGATGTCTGCAAGATGGTAAATCGTGTCGAATCGATTCTAGCGTCGTTGTTGGTGAGGACATGACTGATCTTATGATTGTGCTATCATCAAGTGTATCTGTGTTCCTGGGACGTCCTGACCATCCTCGACTGTAAATCATTCCTTTCTTGATCCATTGCTGGCAACGCTAAGCAACTACAATATCGCTCTGACAGAGATGGTGGGTGTAGCTGAACAGTGGGACGTTAATATTCACTCACTCACCCGACAGAGATGGTGGCCGATACGCCTATTCGACCAACCTGCTTCTTTGAGGCGTATTATACGCCCCCTCTAAAAGTCGGAGAATCGCTCATATTGTCACCAGTTACGTGTTCGATGCAGCTCCAGTCCCAATATTGGCCATCCAAGTCGACAGATTTGTTTGAATAACACTATGGCACGAGCAATCAGGTTTTGAAACTCTCCCAGTTGTGCATCTCATATGCGCATAGCGCACTTACCCTTGTCTCTTTGGCGTCGAAATTTTAATCATTTGCATATCTCTTACCAGCCTTCATTCCTGCCAAGTTTCGTGATAGTAGCTCAATTTCTTCTGGGTTTATATATTTCTTGTGACAAAGTGTATGTATAGTTTTTAATAATTTCTACTAAGAGTCTTAAGATTTAGACATTAAGGATAAAAGATACGAATACAGATACCGCAAACTTAAAAAAGAGCTTGCTGCAGCATTATATGGAATGCAGACTTGAATTCTGTAGGAAAAGCATGGGATTGCATATATAAAGTAGCCTTCATACATTTAGCCTATTCGAAGCTCTGGCATTAGAGTGTAGCATTTTAACTTTTTAAAAGTAAACTACAACCTGTAAAAAAAACTAACATTTAAAAAATCGACAGTTTTTGGACGGCAAAACGATTTTTTTCCAATACTTTTCTAATTCATTTCTTGTTGACTCACTTGCAAAAGTTAATCATACTTTCTTCACATTTATCTCTGTGAAAATACCCATCTTGAATTGAAATAAAATTGTTTTTTTTTTGTTTTTTTTGTAATTTCAATTTCAATAATCAGTATCAATTTCAATGAATTTAATATCCCTCAGTCAAAAGTGATGTTAGTTTATATTTATCAACTGATAACATTTATTAAGTGTCAAATGAATCGGAAAATGAGGATTTTTAAGGATTATATATATTACAAAAACAGTGTCTTGCTCCTTATTATTTCAATTTTACCGAAAAGTTTGAGATATTGATAAAAAATTTTATGTAGATATTTATCTTGAACACCTCAAAGAACTAGCGTTAATGTATTTAGTATTTGAGTGTATTTTTTTTAAAATTAAGCATATTTGGTTGCTTTACAAGGAAAACGGAAGATCATTAAATGAGGCATCATATATTTGACCACAACTAAGTGAAGCAAAACACTCTTCTCTGAAAAAAAAGATACTTTATATTTTCGTATTTAGGATGAAACATTTATTAATCTGCAGCAATAAAAACAAATGCATTTTTGAGTCGGAAGTTCGGAAAAAAACCGACTAAGAAAAGGGCTAAATATACAGTAATTTATTTCAACTTGCACTCCCGATGCTTTTTTTTATCTCTTGTTTATACAATTTATAATTTCCTTTTTAATTAATTGCGATAAAAAGATAACCAAAAGTATATTGAAAGCTACAAATGATAGATTTTGTCTCTGTGAAAATATCCATTGTCTTAAGCAACAATCACTTTTTTTAGAACCATTTAATTGCTATTGATTTTTCGCTTAATTGGTTCAGCAGGGGAAAAGGAGAACAATTGTACACAAAGACTTCTATTTGATTTCTTCCCAGTAAGTTAACATTATACTTTTCTCTGATGCTTATATTTACGATTAACTTTCTTCCTTTCGATTTGTTTAATCTCTGTTATTGTGTGACTACTTTTTGCTCGATATTTATATTTTCTTAATTTCATCATTGTGTTATAGTTCTTTCTATTAATATAAGCTTAACGTTAATGTATTTTTTGCATTTATTTAAAACTATTTTTAATTAAAAATCCATAATTGCTTTTTAAGAATGATCATTAATTAATGAAGCCTTAGGTAACCAAAAAATGGATATATAAAAAAAATAATAAGGCCTCCTAATTTAAATAATTGTCTCCATACAATTTTATAAAGTTATTTTTTTCCATCTAAAAATTCTTTTTATAGCTGCTTCTATTTACATTTAGAATAATAAATTAGGCATCATTAGATGAAGTCGAAGTTTTTTTGTCGTTTTTCCTCCAAGTGATTAAAATGTTATCTAATTTATTTAAAAATAGTTTGGGAAATGTGTGTGTTAGGGAAATATTAAGTACCTGGATGTGTAATACAGTATGTTAGTTTGAAATAAATATAAAGTAAGTTATAATGATGTTTACTATAACTTGAAATCCTGAAAATTGTCAATGAGCAGATATTTGAAGTTTCCAGACGAAATATTTATTAGCTATCTCCTCAGAAACAGAATCTAAATATCTGATACAATAAATAATAACATAAATAAAAGTGTTTTAAGACTGCATTATATTATTTTAACTTATATTTTGTTACTTACCTTATACCTTATACAACAGAAAAAAGTAATTTCATTTTTATGTTAATGGTAATGAAAAACAAATAACTTAAAACCTAACAGCTTTTACATATTTTTCTCTTGTGTTGTTATTACTTTAAATATTAAATTTTTTCTAAGCAGAATAATTCTGGAATATTGCTATTTTTTCCTCTTTTGGGAAAGAAAGCCAGGTCGAGTTCTCGAACTAATGTAATTAGCCAAAAATTAAATTGGCATAAACAAATAAATGTTCATCCCTTATTATTTTTCTCTTGTGTAAAGGTATTACGAAATGCTTGTTTATAATACGTGCTTAAAACTTAAGTTATAAATTAAGTTTTCGTAAATGTGAAAAATCAATTATTTCAAGCAATTACCTTCAATGTATAAAAACAACATCCAAAATGGTCGAACTTCCCATGCGGTTTTTGAGAATGAATTGTCTAATTAGGGTTGTTGGCATCCTTCCATCTTCAAAGGCTCAGAATGAGCCTACAAGCTGAAAACAACAATAATGGTTTTATAATTTGCATCCACAAAACCCTTTCCACTCAAAAGGATGATTTTAAACCCCCTAAATTATCATAAAAAAGATGAATGTTTTGAAGTATTTCTTTGTAAACCATTCTAAATATTTTACTTATTCAGATGTTGTGGATTAAATTTTACACTAATTGGTAAAGTTCTTTTCCTTCATAAAATGGTTGACATCTATATTTATGGATTATATCCCGTTATAAGAAGGTCATCACCACATCCTCCAGATATATATAAAAAGAGGATCAAGATCTTCCTTATCCCCTAACGTTTGCTATCAGAATGTGAGCAACTATAATGCATCAATCATGTATTGCGATTTAGTGTCATCTTACGCGATGCCTTTCAGAAAAAGGATCTTAATTCCACCCAAAACAGTCACTTTCTAACAAATCTTCTACTTTTGCGCATTAGATGATGATTTCTCTGTAGATGAAGAGGATATGGTTCTATTCTTGATGTAACCGAGGTTCGTAAAAGTAGGTCATTCTTCCAAGAGTACTGTGAGAATCATTATCCTGTTTGCCGGGAGAAAACCCTTTCTTCAATAGGGAACTGAATGTTCATTGCAGTTTTATTACCTTTATTATTGGGGGACTTTGAACCTTTATTGTTATAAAATCTTCAATCGAATAGAATTTATTTAATAGTTTACATTATTTCTTTTTTTTATTCAACACAAATACGCACCTAATATATATATATATATATAGTAACATAAAATGAAAGAAATACATGGCATAATAAAATTGATAATACAAAATAATATCACTAACAAAGCTAGAAGATTTAAACCAGATTTAAAGAAACACACTTTAAAAATGATGGAAGAGTCTATTATAGAAGAATTAACTAAGCGTATGTATAACATGGAACAGAATTAGAACTTTAATATGTAAGAAGCCAAAAGAGTCAATAGACTAAAATGAAGACCTGTTATGATTTCTAAAGCTGTTGTTGAATTAGGACCAGCAAAATTAGGGTTAAATATATTTTATGGATCCTACCTTCCCCTGTTCAGCAGAAATTTTATACATAACAGGAAAACATACCAATATTGAAAAGTTAGGCCTAAAACCAACCACGTGTAATTTGCAAACAAAAGAAAAATAAAATAAAAATAATAGAAAATATGAAAGGAAATGAATCCTAACAAAATACAAATAAAAATAATTTTGAAAAGGAATAATGAAGCAAAAACTTACATGAAAAAATGCAAATAACCGGAGAGCGGGAAAAACTGTACGTACGAGAACAATACGCTAAATGATCGTTAAAAATGACGTGTTAAGTTGGTAAAACCAGATGCAAAAATTAGTGGCGCCAACTGGATAGTTTTTTTTTGTAATTAAACAAAGCAAACTAAAACAAATTGAAAATAATAAAAAACAGAAGGAGAAAAAAACAAAGAATAATACTTAAACTTTGAAAAGGAGAATTTGAGAGATAATTTAGAAATATATTTAAAAATGAAGTTACTTGGATAGTTGTATTCCAAGCAATTATTGCGCAATAACTTAAAATTATTTTGCTTAACATCATTATCTGTGACTAAATCGTTATTTCTTTTTATAAAATTTAAGATGATATTTCTAAAAATAGATAGATGTAGATTACTTTCCCAAAAAATGCATTTTAATAATGTTAAAATCAAAAGAGTCTCTTTTATCAAAAATATTACTAATTAGTATATTATTCTTAACAATTAATTGTAGGTCTAAAAAGCTTGCAGAGTCATTATTATAATTGGTTTTTAATAATTTCAGATATTGGGGATAATATTTAAAACTAGGAACAAAATTTACTATATTACTAAAGATGATTAAGTCATCTATGTATCTAAAAAAGTAACAAGAATCGATACTAATGTTATCATCTTAATAAAAGTGCAGATAAATATTGGCTAAACAGTTACTCGCAGGTCCTCCTTGTGGAAGACCTTTAATTTGCTGATAATAAGAGTTATTGTGAAAAATATAATTTTCATATAGTACTAGATGAATAATTGAAAGATATTTATCATACTTAATTAGTTTATTCAAAGAATATTTGTTATAGGCTATTTTGAGAATTTTAACCATATCCCCAATATCTATGGAATTAAATAAATCTTCAAAGTCATAGGTGTGAATAGAAATAATTTTTTTATCTTGCATGTACTTAATGATATCCAAGCTATTCTTAACTATAATCGAATTATCAATACTGTCTAATGTGGATTGAATAACCTTTTGTAGCTTTCTACCCGGAAGTGTAATATAAGTTTTAAAGCCGTTTGTTATAGTCCTAAATTTAATAGGATTTTTATGAAATTTTGGAGTTAAGAAAATATGAGGGAATTTAATATCCGAAATGCGTAAATCTAATTTTTTATAAAAAGCAGAAATTCGATTAAAAATTTCTCTATTGCTAGAATTAGATTTTTTAAAAGCATTATTATTATGAAAATGTCTATTAAGCATATCAGCATACAACCATTTGCAAATAATTGCATAATTACCCGGAACTTTATCAACATAAACAATAATGAAATTCTTTTGTAGTTCTACAATATGATGCTTAAGATTTTTGTAAATTAATCCACAATCAGTTTTATAGTTATTTTTCAGTAACTCTTTTAAAACATTGCATTTAAATTCATTAAAAGCTTCAATAGAAAAAGTGTATTTAATTGCTAATTTAGTAATGAAGTTACAAATATCTTTAGAGATTTGTTTTTTTTATGGCATTATTATTATTGGAGATCATTAATCTATAACTAGTACCTTTTGACATAATTTCCCTAAGAGTATTATCTTCAACCATATTTAAATTGCCTGTTACAACATGTTTGTGATGCTCGTTTATAAATTCAGGATAATCCTTACAATTACAAAGAAAGGTATTATTTTTCAAATCATTAATCTTATTGTAGTTAAAAATTGAGCTACCAATTTTTTTATTATACTTAAAAGCCTTTTTAATGCAAACATTATTGATAGGTAAGCAATGTGCACATATTTATTAAATGTTTTTGAAAAATTAATGTTATTATAGGATTTATTCATGAATAAAATTGTACGATACTCAGTAGTACTATTTACCAAATCTTTATCTTTTATATTGAATTTATGAATGAGAAAATTAATAATATCTTTAATAATATGTAAGGCATGGCAATCTTGAAAATTATGCTTATTGAGGATAACTTTAGTATACTTGATTTCTTTTTTGTTGAAACCAAACAGGAAATATTTAATATGTTTAATGTTAAAAGACTTTTCAAAGTTAATACATAAATCATTAATTTTAGGAGCAATCTCAACTGGTAGTTTACTATTTCTTTTCTTCCTTTTGCCTCTTTTTATTCGTTTAACTTTTATTACATTATCACTATTATAAAAATATTCCTTGTTATTATGTTGTTGAATGCTCAGTAACACATTTTTACCAAAGTGTATGGTATTCAGACCATAAGGTAATATAGTGTTAAAATATTTAATGAAGTGGTTCTCCCACCACAGTCTATTTTTAGCTTGTGGGACTATTCTAAGAATAGAAATTTCAACATTTTCAAAGCCATGTAGATGAAAGTGCTTGATTTCAATTTTAGAATTATTATTTTTATTACATTTGTAATTTTTGGTATTTGATCTATGCAGGTTTAAACGAATATTGATATTATTGCTAGTTTGGCCAATATATTTAAAATTACAAATTTTACAATTTAACATATAGATGCAATTGAAGGTCTTACATAAGAAAAAATTAGAAGTATTATCATATTGTTCCATGTTTAACATTGGACAAGTTTTACATCTACTATTATTGCACTTATTATAACGAAAATAATTTATGTATTGATCTTGTATAGTATCATAGTTATAATTATAATTGTGGAAGTTAATTTGTTCATGTAGGTTTAAAGGAGAAGGAATATAATTGTGATTATGTTTAATCTTAGAGATGTTGTTCTCATATTTATAATTTGAAAAATATTTATGCCCTATGAAATCTGAATTCCAGAAAGTTCTAGTCTTGTACGAGTTCACCCTATTACCAACAGTATTACCTACCATATAATTTGAACCACCGAATCTGTGATTCATTTTATAACCTTTCCCTAAAACAATATATCTCAACACAAAATATCTCAAAGCAAATAACTGAACTCAAAATTCACAAATCAAATGGAACAATAATATTCCAAACTATAATAGTATTTACAAATGAAGGCAAAATTTCCAGGCACTTTATCAATATAAACTACAATAAATTTATTTTGTAATTTTTTAATCTGATTTTTAATATCATTAAAAAATATGTTATTATCTGTACTAAAGTTATATTTATTAATCTGTTGAGTAATGTTACATTTAAACACTGTGAATGCCTCTATAGGCATACTATATTTAATAGCAATTTTGTAAATGAATTGCTCAATATCATTATATAACTGATTTTTGATAATTTTATTATTGGAAATCATAAGTCTAAAACCAGTACCTTTATTCATTATATTTCTAAGATTATTGTCTTTTACAATATTGAGATCACCAGTAATAACATGCTGGTGATAATTATCTTTGAATTCTTTAAATTCATTACAATAACATATTAAATTTTCTTGCTTGATAGGTGCATTATAGTTAAAAATTGATCTACCTATTTTTTTATTATATTTAAAAGCCTTTTTAATAGTGATATTTTGAATTTGGAATATATATATGTGTGTGTGTGTGTGTGTGTGTTTGCGAAGGATTTACTTTTATCAGATTATTTGCTTCTTTATCCCCCCACCTACCCACCCACCCAATGCATCACATACGCACGCCTACGTTGAAAACGGTTGGTTTTGGGAAGTGAATCTCATAACTTTTAATCAACAGTTAAGGGATTAATTATAAACCTATAAATTATTAAGATAAGGGTTAATTTTTGTAAAAAAATTTATATAATACACACAATCCCATGCGGGCATTAGTAATTATTAAACTTTTTCTCAAATTGGTATTTTAAATTAATTATAAAATACATTGTGCTGAGCACTGATACATTCATTAGTGTAAATGGGTTTTTTATTTTTCAGTCAGAATGGATTTTTTGTTTGTTTACTTTCAGTAAATTAATAATTTTTTTAAAAATAATTCGTTGTTTTTGACTTTTCAATAAAGTTGCGTCCCCTTTGTAGAGTTAACACGCCCCTCAGTTTGAGAAACGCTGAGCTATGGAGATAATGCCATTTTTAAAAAGCAAGACAATTTTAAACTTAGATAGTTTGAATCCCTCAATACTTTAATTTAATACAGATAAATGGCAACAAAAACGAAGAAAATTATTTTTTTGATATAGTATAGAAATAAAGTTAAAAGATAATGTTATAATTACTAACGTTTGTGACAAAAGAAATTGATTTAACTTCAATATTATTTAAGTACCTCATTCGGAAATTAATGTATGTTTCAAAATATTCAGAAATATTATTATTAATTATATCCAACGCAACAAATTTCTAGTTTCGAAAAAATCAGAAAAAATAAAAATTATAAACATTTTATTAAATACTGTTTAATTTAAAAATACCGTAATGAATTTACGAATAATTATTTGTACAAAGAAATTCTAAATTGTAAGGATTAAATTTCTTAGAATGTTAATAAAGTTTTTTTATTATTATTATTATAAATTTATCATTTTTCCTATTTAGATATACTTATAGTTACTTGGATATTCAAATTATATAGTTAAACGTATTTATTATCATAGTTTTATTTTAACTACGGTAGTATTTTATATTCAAATACATACAAAATCCTAGTGTCCCTCAAGTAACGATAGTATTTATATTTACTTTTTAATTATTTTGTTTCTATTAATTTCATATTTTTCCAACGTGCTAATATTCAGCCTTTCTATGCTCTGTATTTTTTTTTATTTTGGTTGAAAATCTGGCAATAGCCTGTTTAATTTACGCAGATTCGACGGGATCTATGCATGTTTGAATGCAATTTTAGGTACGTTATTTTTTTCTTGTAATGGTTTAGATATTTCATTCATTGTTTTCATTAATTTCACTTAGTATTTTTAACAGAAAGAAAGAAGGGGGTGGGGGGGGGTGGACAGAAAATATCTTAAGCTCCTTTTTTTACATAAATTATTTTATATATAAAATCTGTGTCCCAAGTTAGCAATGTTTATAATGCTGCAGCTTCCATATATATATACATATATATAAATATATGGATGCTGCAATATTTATGAATTATATATATATAGATGTGTGTGTGTGTAATGACTCCCTCTAACACTCTTTAAATTAACTCCTTTAAATTGTTTTCTAATTCTTTGGTACGACTCTGATAATCTTAATCTTCATCTAATTGCTCGCTCGTGCTTGTAACCAATCAAGAATCCCGTTAAAAAAGAGTCGCACGACCTTCATCGCCAGTCTATAAACTCAGAGCACTGTCTATTCTCTCTCTCTCTCTCTCTTTGTACTTTGTCTTTTCGCCAACAACATGGCCTCGTGGCTGCTGTTTGTCGCTTCCGCTAAGTATTTGTGTTCGTGCATATTCGTTAATTATTCTAAATGAGCTTAAATTTCATATATCTGTGAACATGAATAAAAGATTAAAACCAAAGAAGTAGTTATCTGTATATCAAAAAATCCCCATCGACAAATCTACATATATATATATATATATATATATATATATATATATATATTTTTTTTTTTTTTTTTTTTTTTTTATATATATATATATATATACTGGTGTGCAAAAATTAAGGACGAGACGGTTTTTTCAATATAACTTTGTACAAAAGCATTCCAAATCAACACATTTAATACCGTAAGATCCCCAATACGTAAGGACATGAGTAATGTAAGCAACACTTACTAAAAGAGAAATCAGAGGGATAAAAAGAAGCTTTATTGAAAAAGTAGCATGGAGCGCAATGCGACTGAAGGCCGAAACATCCCTGTGATGGGTGTCCAGCAAGAAATATCCGGTCTTTAGTGGGGGGATATGATCTCCCCTGACTGCTAGGCAGGTTTCACAGTGTCTGCCCATGCTGAGAATGAGGGTGTCAATGAGTTGTTGAGGCATTGCTGCCCATTCGTCTTGCAGCGCCGATCGAAGCTCCGGAATCGTTACTGGTGGTAAGGTACGAGCTGCCAAGCGTCTGCCTAGAAAATCCCATACATGCTCGATGGGATTGAGATCCGGAGATCGTGCCGGCCAATCCATACGTTCAATATCCTCACTCTCTAAGAGCTGTTCGGCAGCTACTGTGCGATGACAGGGTGCATTGTCATCCATGAAAAGGAACTGCGGACCCATAGCGGCTCTAAAAAGACGCACATATGGAAGAAGAATCTCGTTACAATAAAGGGTCCCGTTGACTGAACCTGCGTCGAAGATGTGAAGGTCTGTACGACTACCAAGCATGATGCCTCCCCAAACGAGAACACCGCCACCTCCATACCTGTCCCTTTCAATGATGTTCGAGGGATGATTGCGGCTTCCCCGCTCTCTCCAGATGAGTATGCGATGAGAATCGCTACTCAGACTGAATCTGCTCTCATCTGTAAAGAGTACTCGTCCCCATTCATTGTCTCTCCAATTCCGGTATTCCCGGCACCACAGAGAACGCCTTCTCCGATGGGCAGGCGTTAGAGGTACACACCGTTCAGGGCGTCGTGCAAACAGACCACCACCGTGCAGTCTTCTGGACACGGTAAAACGCGATATCGGTCGTCCAGTCGCCTGTGTCGTGTGTCTAGCGATTTCTCCCGCTGTCTGCCGCCTGTTTCTTCTGGCCTGTAAGGCAATATACCGGTCATCTGCGGATGTGGTTCCTCGTGGACGACCACTACTGAACCCCCGGATAGCTGTTTCTGTAGTTTGAAATTGTCTCCAAAGTCGGGAAACGGTGCTGTGAGCAATTCCGAACTCTGCAGCCACACTTGTCACACTGCGACCTTCCTCCAACTTCCCAATGATTCGACCTCGGGTAAAAGCATCCAGATGTCGTCTAACAGATTGATTATTCGCCATTTCTCGCTGAGGCAGCAACTCGGTGTGATTTTAACTGCTATACGGTGTGCAATCTCTTTGCCAGAAATACTTATCTTACACCGACAACATGCTTTACTACTCAGACACTCCCCCATTACGTCTACCTGCATATCTGCGCATGTGCTACCGTACATCACCTCACTTAATCTCCTGATTGGTCTTTCTGTCCGTTCTGCCTCTTCGTTCAGCTGATATGCTAATTTTTCGACTTCGTCCTTAATTTTTGCACACCAGTGTGTATATATATATAGTAGAAATTATTTATAATAATAATATATATATATATATATATTATTAAATTCTATTACTTTTATAAATTTTGATATCGGTTTTCTTTTTGATTTCTGTTTTCGTATGCTTCAGCTATATATTTGTGTGTATGTGTGTGTCTGGGGGTTTCACGTCAGACTGACCACTTAATTGGAATATATTCACATGCACCCCTTCGCCTAAGTTCACGTAAACTGAAATAGACACAGTGGACCACATGGGGTGTTGTGCCACTGAGTTTAGTTCAGTTCAGTTCAGTTCAGCTCATGTATGTGTGTGTGGGTAACAAACACAAAGATACTTCGATACTTAAAACAAAGAATTATGTGTTGTTTTCTTTCCCAAATAATATACAGGGTGTCCAGCCTTAATGTGACCCAATAGCTAATTCCCGAACAGTTTGGTTTAGATATGCACTTCCATTTTGAAAAATGTTTTAAAACAAGTTAAGAATGTTTTTACGTGCTTTTCGAACAAAAAAACTCATTTAGAAAAAAGTACAAAAATTAATTTTTATACGGTCCTCAGGTCCTATCACTTATATTTAGGAAAAGACGCAGTACATATAAACAAATTAAACACAAAAAGTTTCATTTTATTACGATAAAAACTGGTCGAATTATGGAACTTTGAAAATCATATATTTTATCCATTTTCTGGGCTATTTTCAAGAAGCTAGTAAGCGGCCGTCTCCAAAGTAAAATTAGTTGGAACTCTGCCAGGGAACTTTCGCTCTTCCAGGTCACTTCTATGTAAATCGTTTTTAAATTTAAAAGCATATGTTAATAATACAATAATTGAGTACTTAAGAAATAAAATTTATTCTGTGTATGTGTAAAACATAGAAAAAATAAAATATTTTTGACGAAAAAAACATTTCAAAAGCAGTTCCAAAAAATAGACTTATATGCTGCGGCTTCAATCTTTTTTGCTGCGTTTTTGTTGATCATGACGAACGTTAAATATCTCTTGTGTAGTCGCTTGCAATTGCATACCGTCGTATTCGAATATTACGAATTCTAGTACAGGAGAACGAGATGTATTCAAATGAAGAATACTGCGAAATGGTACTGTTTTTTGGGCAGTGTAATCGATATAAGAGAGAGACGGCAAGACTTAATGCCATTAAATTTCCCACTCGAATACATCCATCTTATTGTACAATTGCACGTGTTTTTCAACGCTTGTATAAAACTGGGAGTTGTCATAGACGTATTTCCTTGTCTCGTGCCTTCACCATTGTTTAAGTTAATTTGGTCCTTCTGATATAATAAAGCCCCTGATTCATGATTGGCGCTTCATTCCACATTATGCTATAATTTGAACGGTAAATCCTGTATCATTTTGCTGCTATTTGTTAAAACATGCTGTTTTAATCTTTTCGGTACAAGTTGTATTTCTCTAATTTAATTTTTATTGTTTTCCATACAGCAATACAAATTATCCATCTATGATGTTTACTACGATTTTTTAATATTACTATGATGTTTTTCTTTTGCCCCTTCTGTAGATAGTGAATTACTGTTCTCTAAACTCAATTTATATACGACCCCCTTTTCTGAGCAACTCTGATGCTTCAAATTTATGTAGATAAAACTCGGTCAGTTTTTATCGTAATAAAATGAACCTTTCTGTGTTTGCTTTGTTTTTGTGTACTGCATCTTTTTCTAAATTTAAGTGATAGGACCTAAAGACCGTATAAAAAATTAATTTCTGCAATTTTTTTGTAAATGGGTTTTATCGTTCGAAAAGTACGTGAAAACATTCTTTACCTGTTTTAAAACATTTTTCAAATTGGAAGTGCATATCTAAACCGAACGGTTCAGGAATTAGCTATTGGGTTACATTAAGGCTGGACACCCTGTATATTAAATGGGATAATTATACGCCTTTATTACAATTCTGAAACCTTTTTTTGTGCTTAAATTGCTCATTTTACGAAAAAAGAGGTAATGAATCAAGTAATATTTGATTACAATACTAAAACTAAAACCAGACATTTCTGGGATTCTCTTCTCACAGAGACCGTCATCTTGCAATTCGTAAAATCTTGTGCTTACTTTTACCAATTCTTAAAACAAGAACTAATTATTTCTTTTGCTTGATCTAAGGAAAAATTTCATTTAATAATTCCTTTTTAAAAAATTTCTTCTAAAGATTTCTATTTTTAGAATTCTTTGAATTTAATGTAACTTACTTCCAAATCTGCTTCAGAAAATAGTCCCGAGGTGGAATTATATTCAGTAAATACTGTAATACAATATTTTTAATACACCTCTGTATATATGAAATTCTGAAAAAAGGGTACATTTAATGTTCATTTAATTACTTTTAAAATTATCTCGTGTAAATTCGTATTTCATCAAAAATATTTTGAAATATTTCTTCTAAAAACAGGAATTAAATCCTTGTTAGTGAATCTGTTATTGTTCATAGATTCCCTGTTAAGTTTTGACGTTTCCAATATAATTTAAATAAGAATTTAACATCTTAAAGCGTTTTTTTTAAAAACTGGTAAAAAGTAATTTAAATTTTATTTTTTACAGAAAAGGAATATATATAGGTATAGTGTAAGTTATTTTTTACAATTCCAGTTGTAGGACAGGCGGGACATGGGGGTGGAGGAGCAAAAGTTATAAAAAATTATCAGACAGAGTGGAAATGATTTTGTTATTTGTTTATTTTGAATTTTAAAATATAAAATTAAATTAAATAAAATTTTCATACTTACAGGCACAAGAATGGCTAAAAATTCTGTTTTGTATGATATGCAATGAAGCATGATACGGCACAAAGTTCAACATTATTGTTCTTATAAAGTAACTTGAGAATTAAATCAATAAAAAGAGAAGTGTATAAAATGAAAATGAAACATTTTTAAAAGGAAGGTAAAAACGAGCTTCAAAAAACATTCTTTTTGTTAAGTTTTGAACAGTAAACATAATTTCTCGGCTTTTTTCTTTTGGAATAGGGGATTTTTTAGTTATTGTTTGGTAAGAAAATCGCATAAAAGTTACAGGAGAAAAAGACGCACGTTTTAAATATCCCTCTTATTAGCAAAACTTACTGAAGAGCCTAAAGTGTAACATAACTAAATGGAGAAAAAGAGTAGAATATTAGCATTCAACAGTTTAATAAATTTTTACTTTTCCTTTTACCTCTAAAAATAGATTTTAACATCAGAATATGAGGACAAAAACGCTTTAATTAGTTTTAAGCATGTTTAATTTAACATGTTCTAAACATGTAAACATGGAGTGTTCAACAAATTGTGATAAAAATAGTCGAAGAAGTGGGCATGTATCTTGAAGGAAATTATTTTATAATGAGGTTCACTTTTTTATACATCAAGCAATTTTATGATATTCAGAAAAAGTCTTAAGGGATAAGTTAAAAATTATTCTTAGCTAAATAAACATTCTGAATTTTAGAGGCAGAATAATGGCAAGATCAAACACAAGGTAACAAACAAACTACAAAATTCATATAAGGAAAAATATGCAAAAGTAAATAAAATACATTTAAATGTGTATCATGAATCCAAACCATCTAAAACAGTGCTCCACAAACTTTCAATATTTGCGACCTAATATTTAATCATAATTTTCATCAGGCCCCTCTCCCCTCCACACAATAACAATGTATTGATTGAAATAACACTGTACATTTACGCTAAACCTACAACACGACTTTAACCACTTAAGTGGCACTCACTTAAATATATAAACGCCCCACTCAACCAGTACGTCAACTGTCCTGAACGTATATATACGTCTTTCCAAAGTACGATCTTTTCTGTGAGCTGTTCTCTATAAAATTATTCTGAAGGCTTAAAAATGCAATAAAATCGCTTAGAAAGTGTTTGCGAAGGATTAACTTATACCAGAGTATTTACTTATTTATTTCTTTTCTAGCCCCTCCCCTCCCAACACTTCACATTGGCCTACACCACATGCTTACGTGTTAATTGATGACATTAGGGAGATCACGTAATTTTTAATCGGCATTTAAGGGATTAAAATTATAAACTGCTCAAATGTTGAGGATAAGTGTTAAATGTGACATATAGTTTTATACATGAGAAGCCCATGGTGCCACTGGTAATTAATAAATAATTTTTTAACTTAGGATTTTTAAATTAATTGTAAAAAAAACCTTGCTCACTACTGATATATTTATAAGTGCTTTATATCAGTGTAAATATGTATTTTTTTCATGTCAGAACATATTTTGTTTGTTTACTTTAAGTAATTTAATAATTTTTTAAAATAATTTTTTGTTTTGATTTTTCAATATGCTCGCACCCCCCTCGTAGAGTTATCACACCCCCAAGGAGGCGCGCCCCGCAGTTTGATAAACACTGATCTGAAAACATTTTGAAACATTGTCAGCTACTAGTTGCATTGTATATAATCTTTCTATCCATATATGTACGGTAAAACCTGTTTTTGTGCGGTAGATAAGGACCGCATTAAAAAAAACCATTCAAAAACATATTCGAAAATTTTATAAATTCTTACATAAAACAAACAACTTCATCGAAATACTACAGAATTTTTTTTTATGCGGTGGAGGGGGCCGCATGAAAAAAGTCGCACTTAGAAAATACGCCAATTATTTACGAAATTTATGAGAAAGTACTTTCATAAATAATAATTAAAAATAAATAATTACAAAATAAATAATTAAATTTCATATGGAAACATTTTTAAAACATTTAGTTACTCATTGTATACATGGATAAGTTTTCAAAATGCACATAGATAATTCACTGCTACTCATCATAATCCAAAGCACGCATCTTCCTGTGAAGAATTAGCTCAAAATTGCTTTCGTCTCTTGTGTGTGAAAATGCAATTTCAATTAATTAAATTTTTTACAGCATAAAGTCAGTGATAAGTTTTTGCGACGAAGGTCGGTAGCTCGTAAACGTCACGATAACCAGATATGCAGAATCGAAGATGTTTTTGGAATTTCAATCTCTTTTCGAATTGGTATCTATTT